>JARK01000083.1:79586-121162 GCA_000688135.1 Ancylostoma ceylanicum | reverse complement strand
GGGGGGGGGGGGGGGGTGGAGTGGCTAAAACTAATTTACGACACAACACTTTTAATCATACGACAAGCTTGAGCAGTTTAGTCCATACAATCGTTATTGATCGGTTCGAAAACTCTGAAATATATAATAGTTCTTTAGAACGCTATGTAAATTAGTGGGCTTTGACAAGGAAAGGATAACGAGAGTCTCCACCCAGAAGGCAACTTATGTATCTGCGTTTTTATCCTGTTCACAGTTCCCATGTTTGCTGTACAATGAATGTTTGCTTTCTTTCCTACTTTCTAGGACCGTCAAAAAATATTGGACTTCTAATATTCCATTTCCGTCTAGACTTAGTACTAGACGAATTTCTAGACAAAACTGCTTATTCTCGCAACAGAGGTGCAAGTAATTCCAATCACTAACTGGATCCAAGCTAAAATGGGTAGCGCTACTATTGTGAACGCAAGCATGTTTTGCTTTGTTTTTTCTTCCATCAGATGACTAAGCGAAAGCGCTTACATAACAGGCCATATTTGTGAGAAGCAGGGAAAGTGCGAAGGGAAGGAGCAATTTGAAAAATAATTCAAACTCGTCCTCATTTGTTGATATTGAGGATATTGCTGTTATCGATTGAAACGGCAATATCCTCGATATCCTATTCCCACTCGTTCAAAAACTTTGCACTTCAAAACAATCACATTATTTTCGAATATTTGATCTAAGAAATAGTAATGATCAAAAAATGATAAAAATTCAAATTCATGGGTATGCAAGCGGACTTCCCCCTTGTCTACATAGTAGTGGGTAATCTACATTAGACTATGTCCAACAGGAATCGTTCACAGAACAAAAACAGCTCAACGGTTGCACTTCACTGGAAACACATTTTCGAGCGATGAACATACTTAGGTCGGAGAAAATCTCCATATCTTACTTCTTATTAATTGGCACTTCATATGTGTGTGTGTCTGTGTCTGTCTGTCTGTCTGTCTGTCTGTCTGCCTGTCTGTCTGTCTGTGCACGAGAACCAGGCCCCGTCGCCAAAAACTAAGGACACCATCGTGTTCAGCCCATCGAGTTATGTACGAAAATGTGGTAAATTTTGATTTTTACCTTGATTTACAGGTGTTCCAGGCTGGTTTCTATTGAAAAGGCAGGCGGAGACCGAGAACTTTTGGCATCACTGTGTCTATCAAGTTCTTAAAAGATAACTTGAGAGCGATGATTGGAGCGACCAAGTCATGGCATTGATGACCACAACTTCCCGCGAAGATTCTCCGGTACTGGAATTCCTGACGGTACAGAACATAGTAAGGTGGACCCCGCAGAGCATATTCAAAAGCAGCACCCACAAAAACTTTCGCCCCTCTGTCTTTCACTTATCGAGGAACTTTAACATGCTCCGGATAGTTATCGCACAACAAGTGCAGCGGAAATGCTCTGGGTTCAGCCTTGTAACAAATATTCTTGCGTGACGGCGTTCAATTCGGACGAGTTACCGTGCGTGTAATGCATCTGTGGAATCAGCTATTTTGCTGCAGTCCTCATAAAATTCAGAAAATTTTTTCATTGGAGTTCCTTCAGGTAGTTTTTTTTTCTGCAATTTTTGTAGTTTCTATAACCCGCGGTTCCTTCTCCCTACCATTCCACCTAATTTATGCCTGTTTGAATGTTACTGCATCAAGTTCTTTTTAAGACTCCAATTTTCAACCATTCCCCCTCCATTAGGGGATCTCGTGATGGATTGATTTTTGAGTGACGTCTTTGTTGATTTACATATATTTCCCAGTGGTTATTTCTTCAGGTTAGGTGTGAAAATGCTGCAGTTTCGAAAAAAAATACTTATCGAACCACGACCTTTCAAAAGGAGCGTTTTGGTGCTATCGGGACATTTCAGCTTTATGAAAGTGTTAAGGAGCTTCGATACCGCCAGAATACGTTCAAATATTAGAGACAAAAATTCGGTGGGTGCTGCCTTTGAGGCAGTCTCCCACACCATATTCATGTTTCCACGATAAACAGACTATAGATCTTCTCAATACTCAACTCGCTGATCGTGTTAGGCTATCGGGACATCATTGAGACTCTCTAAACTTTTTCCGGTCTTCAGCATTTTCCTGGTGATGTACTGGTCACCTGTAGCTGTGTGCAGTGGCGGTGACACCTCTACGGCCTGGAAAAGCAAGCGACTCGACCGCGCCGCTCAAGTAGGAGTCCCCTCCAGGACAACAAACTTTGGGATGTTCTTGACAGTTGGTTAGTTTTCTTATCAGGTAACATCGAATGTGATGAACGAATCCCGAGAAAACCTACATTCGCCACTGCATACGACGACTTCATCGCGCAGTCGCGCCGCGTTCTTTTCGATGCCGTGGATGGGTCACCGGCATCGACGCCCACTGTATTATCTGTTTCAAAAATTAGAGCAATTCAATGTTCTACGTGTAGCTACACAAGACACGTCAAATCATGGAAATTGAGCGCTAGCAGTAACTGGAAACGTGCCAAAACATGTCTCGCCTGTAACAACTGGTGAGACCTACCTCATCTTGGAAGCTTGCCGAGTGGCAAGATTGGTGAAACAGACAGTATATGTATACATATCAGGGGCAGACTAGACGCCATGGGGTCAGAAATCAGGAGCCGTATCCAATATATTTGACCGTGAGAGGGAAAACACAGCGGGTATATATCCGTTCCCACTGATTTTTATCCACTTTGCTATCCAATATAACTTGTCCATCCACGTGTTCGTTTCTTGACGCAAATGCGGTGTCTTGACAAGAAACAACGCGAAGTGGAGAAGGAGAAAATCACGAGTTGTTATCAAGCGGAAATCGACCGGATAAAGATAACCTGTAGTGAAACGAGTGGATTTGCATATCCACGGATATGTTTTTATTGGATAGCAGATTCTCGAATCCACTGTAACATATCCGCTAGAGCGTGTTCATCCGACTGGATAAAGTATATTGGATACGGGCCCTAAATGCAACAGGCTGAATTAGTCATCAGTCAACGATCGGCAGTACGCAAAGTTGTAGAAGTGCTGCTACCCGAAGTAGTGCTTCAGCAAACGGCCTGGGAGTTAGTTGGAGAGCCAGAGGTAGCGCAAAACTGGCATGTGTGGCACGGCGGTTCACGCATGTTCCTCCTACTGTCGACGATTGAACGCAACCAAACGAAGGTGCATTTTGTTGAGCAAAACGTGCATCTTAACGCGTTGGTCTCTCTTTTCTTCCTGAGTGACGGTTGTCGCTCTGAAATTGCCACAGTAATGTGCTATCCTAATCTTCTGAGGACCACTGAGGAATTGGCACAGCTCTCCTAGTATTCTGCAGGAACACTCTTCTAACATCTTACCCCTTTTCTGGAAGTTTCATCAGTCACCACAACTACCCGAACCCATCATATTACTGGAGTCCTGAACAAATCAATTATCGATTGCTCGATAAAAGCCACATTGCCTTCATAGGAAAGTGTTATGATCAAAATTTCGCTTATGATCCTAGTTGGGAAACTACAAATGCGAGTGGGTAATACCATCTATCTACCGTAGTGGAACCTTCTCGAAATAAATGTGCACTTTTTTGCTGTCCGTCAGCCAGCCAATCGTAGTTTTAACAGAGGGCGGGGATTTTTTCCAAACTTTTTGTAGTAATTCTATAGTAGCCGAGTGCAAGAACTTCTCAATCCAGTATCCTATCTGCGACAGGTCGTATATCACCGATTAGTTGGCCCAAAATCGGAAAATTATGGTATTTCAGCCGATGTGCGCCGACCGGACGAATAAATTCTCAGCAAAGTGCCCATTGGGAGCCGCCACGGAAGATGGACAATGAAGAAACGGGTCGGATTTTTATTGCTATTCTACCGAAAGACTAGGGATCGGCGCTGAGGATCAGCATCTTTTCTTCCACTTCCTCTTTTTCTTACCTTATTTTCTTTATATGTGTGGCATGTTTTCAAACCATCGATATCGGAAATCATAGTCGTTTCACGTACCTTATGTTTGACACGATAATGATTGAATGATTCGAATTTTCTCCCTTTTTCGATAGATCGATTTCATGAAAACATAGATCTCGTCGAGTTATATCAATATTTGATGTGAATACTGACTCCAAATTCGATCCATTCAAATAGTGACTATCCGACACTCGAATCGAGTCAATCAAGTCAAACGTCTACTTTATGATTTAATACGCTGCTGTCTCTGAGCCTCATTTTCAGTTGATTGTTCTTGGTTTTCTAATCTCCGTTGATAGTTTCATTTCGGCTAGCTTTCGGCATTCAATGTCAGACCGTACGGCAAGACGATTAACTTTGACTCTAGGACCGACAGAGTGGAGCTAACCCCTTGTTGGTGGTGGTAGAGGTTTACTTAGGTAGGTCATTTTGTTGGTGGTCGTCTTAGTATAGTACAGTTTATAGTAAAGTTCTGGTTCATATAGTCTTCATCTTCAAACCGTTACATTACAGACTGCAAACTGCCGAGCACCAGGAAGGCTTTCACGATCGTTGTGATCGTTCCATCTTATTTCCCTCTTTTTTCTGTTTTTTTTTCCTGTATCCAGCACCTTTGATTCCTTCCAATAACTGGATGTAATATTTCTGACAATGAGATCAATGCACTCATGGTTTACAGCTTTACATCACGGCACGTCAAGAAGAAGGCACCGCTGATGCGCAAACTATCGATGGTTCGAGGTCCATGCCTTACTGATAAAGCCTTCCATGCCTCCCTATTCTGAACGAAGCTCTCAAACATTTTGTGTGAAGAATCTCTCTCAAGACTACAAGCAAAGTATGCAGAAGAATTGCAGTTCTTCGACTTCATGTCGGGGTATTCCTATGGAATGTTCTCGGCCGGTGTTAATGCATTCTACCCTCGAAATTTGCTTTTAACACCTGTCCAGCAAATTTTTTCAAATATCTTTCCTCGAAATCAACTATTTTCATCGTCACAGATTACAAGGTTGGTTCTAGAAAGCCATTCAATGAATGAAAAGATTTATCAGATATTCGAGATCTCGGTCTCGGATATTTGATAATCTTGGCAGATCTGGGAACTAAGAATCTGTGTTTTGATGCGCACTGTTACCAAATCAGCTCTGAAACTTCTAGAACAGTGTTTAACCTTTTTCAGGGCGCTTAGCACTCGTAATTCTGAAACTCTACTGCGAGCTTATAAGAGAGCTTATTTTTTGTTCGCCCCATTTTAGAATATGGCACTGCCGTTTACAATCCATACAAACTTGGTACGATTGCCAAGCTCGAGAAAGTTCAAAACACCTTTACTAGGAAATTTATGACTAGAACAATTGGCTTTCTTTGCAACGGGATTCCCCGTCATGAAGAATGAAATATAAATTTCCGGCTTCACTCCTTAGCATATTGAAGAGGTAAATTTGACCTGATACTGTTTCATGAAATTATGAATGGAGTGTGCAAAATCAGGCATGAGGTGTTCTGTTCAACAAGACCCTCTCTCACAACAGGAAACGAGGAAACACCGTCAAATATTCTATTATGCAGGCGAGGCTCAACTGCAGGCTACATTTCTTTGCCTGCAGGACTGATTCAGAATGAAAAAAACGGGAAGTCCATATCCTTTACCACTATCCAAGGTCTTTAAAGGATTACCACAAATTTCGTGCGCAGATAGTGTCCACGTTGAGACAGCTTTGCGCATGAAATTAACCAACGCCGCGAAGGTGGCTTACGATAACCACATGGTTGCACACACTCTTTGCCACTTGAGAAGGGTCTATACGTACATTGTTCTTGTCCAGACTTGTCAGTTCTCCAGGACTTGTCAGGTCGTGGGTGTTCTTGTCCAGACTTGTCAGTCCTCCAGGACTTGTCAGGTCGTGGACTCTCTTCAACTGTGATATCGCCTTGAAGCATTGGTGTAACCAAAACACCACGGAGCGGTAAATGACGCTATTTTTGAATGCAGCTCAGATACTGTCAGCAGCATCTGTGCCGCATTCCAGAATTCTTGCAGGATTTCCTCGGACGAATTCGTAGCGATCGATGAATGGAAGACAGGCTCAGCTAACTGAAGAGATTGCTGCTCAAAGACTGAAACTTCGAGAATATTTCTCGAAGGCAGTGTGTCACCTCATGTTAGCTGTCTAGATATCAACTGAATCCGGTCCTACTCGACGTGTTGTTTCCAAAGATGTGCTTGAAATCCGAAAAAAACGGTAGCGAAACACCACCTTTAAAGCAAAATCTTATTTTGACACGGACGAGTTTTCCTGCTATCAAGTCTGTCGCGACTCGCCGTCACGACCTCCCGTTCCTTGGATGCCTTCGTACAACTCTATCGTACTTTGGACTCGTTCTCGTGGCATACCGTAGTTTCCCAGGCGCCGCATGCCATGCGGTACCGTTCCCATGAACCGCGACCGCTCTCAGGCGCGCCGTTATAGAAGCCGCCCTCTCGTTCCCATGGGCATCATTCGCTCCGTTCCGCCACACCAACTACTCGCTCTGCTCAAGGCCCATGGTTCGATGGTGCCGCCGTTCCTTATGACGCCAGTCCGATGAAGCCGTGCAGCCGTCGACAGCCGTACCACCTGGATTGTCCGCACCATCTCCAAATTCGCTGCCGACAATGAGGGGCGCTGCGCGTGTCCAGGCCGGTTACTGACTTCACCCCTTTTAGATCTTTGTGTTTTAGTATATATATTTATAGCATGATCAAGTCATGTTACACCATAAAAAAACAGAACATAACAACACAGTTCGGACAGCATGAGTGCGCCTACACCAATCACAACATCGGTAAGAAAATGATTGAGGTTTAAAAAGAAAAACTGAGGAACAAAACACAACATGATGCTATGGACTTGAAGAACTGTCAAGCAGTGTTTTGAAGGCGCGCAAACTAGCAGGGATGGCTCTCTTTTTGCTGAGCTTAATGTAAACTGGAATTGCTCTTAATGAGAAGAGGTGTGCCCTACAGCTAAGCCTGGCTCTAGGGAGTACAATTTTCCGGGAACCTCCTCTAGTAACTGAAGGCCTAGTCTCAAGAAAAGATTGCGGACAAAGTCCACAGTCACCATGAATAATTTTATGAATTAAGATCAAATCGAACCTCCTTCTTCTTGAAGACAAAGATTTTATGTGTAAGCTGGCATTCCTATCAACATAGGAAGGTATATTATCATACATGAAACCTATCGTTCTGATCATCAATTTCCTGGTGAAACTGTTCTGTACGCTCTCAATCTTTTTAACAATTTTACGTTTGTGAGGGCTGAAAACTGGGGTTCCATACTCAAGTATTGGCCTTACATATGTCTTATATGCTCGGAGCAGCACCGCGGAATTTCTCGTTGTAAGTGCTCGAAAAACATTATGTACGATTCTGCTTGCTTTACCAACTGTATGCTCACAGTGCTGATCAAAACTGAGATCTTTTGTAATAAGAAAGCCCAGGTACCAAATTCGCTCCACTTTATGAATAGGAACACCTCCAATATCATAATCAAAACAAGGAATTTTGGATCCTAATTGTAAAAGTTTTGTCTTTTCTTTAGAAAGTGGAAGATCCCACTCATTAGACCATTTATACACGAGAGAAATAGCTTTCTGCAATGCTGTACAGTCATCAGTACTAGAAACCGTTGCATAGATTTTAATGTCGTCAGCAAAGGCAGTACAGCTCACATTTGCAGAAGTAATGAGAGAGGGGAGCTCATAGGTGTAGATGTTGAACAGGAGAGGGGAAAGAACCCCTCCTTGGGGAACTCCGCTAACAGCCTGGCGCGGTGCCGACAAGGTCGAGTTGACGCGTACTCTAAAGGATCTTCCAGACAGGAAGGCACCTATCCACGCGATTATGCGGGGATGGGCACCAATCATAGTCAGCTTGCCTAATAACTTAGCGTGGGAAACCCTGTCAAAAGCTTTGGAAAAATCGAGATATACTACGTCCGTACTTAGCCCCTGATCCAAAGAGATCGTCCAGTCATTAAGGGATTGCAGAAGAGCGGTAACTGTAGACCTTCCCTTCTGGAATCCATGCTGACGAGGAGAAATTATCGGGTGTCTGGTGATGTGAGACTCAAGCTTCTTTTAAGAATTTTCTCGAAAATTCTTGCGAAAATAGAGGTAATACTCACAGGCCGATAATTGAGTGGGCACGTTCCTGGTGGTTTTTTTCAAAATACGGGTAATGTAAGCCATTTTCCATCCAGATGGCACCTCCGCCCTCATGAAGCTTAGGTTATAAAGATGTTCGAGAGGCCCGACCAGAACTACGGCCAGATCTTTGACGAAGCTAAACGGAACATGGTCCGGAGTTTGAGATACAGAAGAAGGCCACCCGCAAAGCAGATTATATATCTCATCCGCGTGGAACCAAACAGAATCCTCCATCACGGGATAGAGCGGTGAGCCAGAATACGCTGATTCATCAGAACCGCGATTAAAAACTTTTTCGAAAACATCAGCCAGAATTTCAGCTTTTTCCTGGTTACCTCTCACTATAGTTCCATCCTCAAGGGTAAGGACACCTAATTTCTGCACCTGCTTCAGCTTCTTATAAAGAAAGTTATAGAAAGCGGTTTTGTTCCGTGATTCCACTATTTTCTTCTCAAAATTATTATTGAATCTCCACAATTCTTTCTGGAACATCTCGCTAAGCTTCCTGAAAAGGCTCCAATCTTCAACTTTGCCACTACACTTTGCTTTGGCCCAAGCTTCACATCTTCTACAGAATAGTTTCTTGAGATAAGGTGGAAGACGAGACTTAGCTGGATGTACTTTAACCAGGGGTACAAATAAATCAATACAATGGTGTAGAATTGCTAGAAAAATTTCATATTTACCATCCACGGTATTAGAATTACTGAACGACCCGTACCAATCGACATTACTTAGATAAGCCAGAACTTCTCCCATATCTGCTGCTTTGTAGTTTCTTCTGAGAACATAATAAGACTTTTGGACACTTATATTCAGATCGAAAAATATGGCAGAGTGATCACTGGTTCCAATGGGAGCGTCTACTCGGACACCAGAAACAGATTTTGGATCCGTTGTGAGGACGAGATCTAACACGCTGTTGCCATGCGTTCCCTCATAAACATATTGTGTTAGTTCGCAGCATTCGCAGAAGGTCAAAAAAGACTTGGTTACCAGGCTGTTCGCGGAGTGCTGTTTCGATTTATGCCAAGTGATGTCTGGCATATTAAAGTCTCCTAGGACAAGACAAAGTCGATCACATGCCACCAAATCTCCTATGGCTTTTATGAGCTGAGCTGTCATGTCAGTAGCACACGACGGGGTTCTATAAACCAGTACTATTCTGACGAAGCTAGAGCTTGTTAAGGCCTCGCAGCGTAAAAGTTCATAGGAGTTGGCGACAGATTCCTTAAATATTAGTGATGGACAAAGAATTTCTTGAATGAAAAGCGCCACTTCGCCCCCTTTCTTATGTATTCGATCACATTGGAAAAAACTCATATTCGGATGAATATTCACCCAGCAAAGAAGAGGATAAATCCATGGAAGAGTTGAGCCAGATTTCGGCTAAGGCAACGATATCCAGGTCACAACTTTTTGGCAAAAAATCGAGAGATTCCCTGTTTTTGTTTAACGAACGTATATTGGTCAAAAAACACTGCAAGCTAGAACTTAAAGTCCGGCGACGGATTAAGTGTTTAAAGCATGGTTAGTCACAACAGACATTGACGAAGCATTACGAACCTCAGATACATTTGCTGTGTCAACAGGGTGTGGAGATTCAGTAACAGTCACATTACTGGGTGAAGATTTCTTGGCAGTACTGCTGCGACGAGCTTGACGCTCCTCACGAAGCCGCTCCCTTTCCTCCTTGGGAAGGGAGGGCCTAATGAAGAGGCCCGACACCTTGAAATACCTAAGCCGGGGAGCACGTCGGAGCATCTGCTTTGCAAAAAAGGAGGCAGGTAAAACTATTTTCAGCAACCGTGGATGACTAGGAGAGAAGCGGCCCATCCTGTAAACTGCAACAGGTGCACAGTCCACAGAAAGAAAGTCCATCACTTCGCGAACACAGTTAGAATCGTGAAGGACTTTCATCGACGATTGAATGGAAGAGCTTTCTGAGACACCAGCTAAGATCACTGAGCGCGCTCGCTCTACCTCCTCAAACAGGGGCGATGAAGTTCTGGGCGGATGAGAACCATGAGAGGACACCGGATCAGAAGTCAGAGGTCTAGGCGAAGAAGGTGGAGAGGCATTTACACGAGATCTGAGCCGAGCATTCTCGGCTCTCAGATTAACGACTTCCATATTCAACTCACGAAATTTCTCTAACACGACATTCATACGTCTTCTATCCTCCAACAGAAACGAGACAACGATTTTCAAGTGAGACGGACGGCTTTCGCCTTCCAGCAATCTCTCAGCATGCTGGTCAAGATCATCGCTGATGCTGGGTGAACTCGCCTGATCGATACACTGCCGTTTAGTCTATCTCCTTCGCAATGGCCCAGGAACAGATAGGGGAGTATCCATGAGTAGTAGTAGTAATTTAGACCGCCAGGAATACCTCAGCCGATAGAACGAATGAATATCTTGAGTAAAGATGCTTCAATGTAGTAACGTGGGGGGGGGGGAACAGACGAAAATACTAGCAGCAGTGGACTGTCGATCGACCGGGAAAAGAAACCCAGCCGCTCGCGACCAAGGTGCACGCGAGTATAATATGTATAGTCTGGTAGCATACACAGGGCCCATGATCTGACATTGTCCGCAACTACGTCCGCTTGATTTCTAAGCCTACTTCATTAGTTTTGATGTGAATTTGGTGTCATTCCTTCTATTTTGGCGTGCTGCATCCATCTCCTTCAAAAGGAATTCTGTGGCGTTCTCCAATCGCTGGAAACAAGTGTGGTCGTAGTTGCGGACAATGTCAGATCATGGGCCCTGTGTGCGCTACCAGACCATATATTGTATTGATGTCCTTTTCGCATTTGGGGAATATGAAATGGCTATGTCAGATCGTTGTTAAAAGCAGAAGGACATATGGATTTGATAAGGTTGGAAAGATCGGATAGAATGGATTGGAAGTTGTATAGATCTTGGGAAATTAGATAGAGTTAAAAGGCTTGGATAGATCGCTGAAATCCGCATCTTAGCATACCAAAACTTACTCCTCAGCAGCAGCTATTGTGGATTGAACAAGCATTTTCGTGCTGGAAAACTATGCCTAACCCTCATGAAACCTCTCGCCCACTTGCCGAGAAATACGAAATTCTCGGCCAAAGGATCTCATAACTTATAGGGTTTTTGACGTTCCTTTGGGACTTGAAGTATTTACATCTTGGTGCTGGTTCGCGTGTATTCACTTGATGTGAGCATCATGAACGCAATCCCTGATGTGACACACTGCTTTTAGACTAACAAAAGACCCCACCCAATTTGCCGTTTAGATATTAGATGAAGTGTCTCAGTTCTTCTTAAACGAACCATACATTGATTTTATTGGAGCGGTGGAATGATGGCTTGCTTTCGACAGGTTCAAAGCACAAATATGTGAGGTAGTGTAACAGTGCGGTGATTTAATCTACATTACATGATGCGAAAAAAATTTATAAAGACTTCTTCAATGATAGTAAATAACAAATCCCAACTTTAAAAATGTACAGAAAAAAAAACTCAAAACATGGGCGGAAGAAGTTTCCTCGGAACTATTTCTACAGACAATTCACCACGTAAATATAAAACTGGTAAGGTACAAAGTATTAAAATAGGGATTGCGGGTCTTCGCTAAGCCAACGTATTGGTCAACGAAAAGAACAAAACATCCTTCTTGCCCTGTTTCTGCTTGAACTGGTGCGGTTCGATGGCCTGAATAAACGAATTTTGGTGAAACCTTTAAAAAGTGCCAAGTGAGAAAATAGAGGAATAATAAAGAGAAAATAGGGATGGAACAATGGAAACCTTGAGGATCGCCGCCAGCTTCGTGACAATCTCCGCCTTTGTCATGTCACCACATTTCTGTTTGATCTTTGCCAGTAGCTCCTTCGTGGTGTGTGGCTTACGACGCAGATACTTCCGGACGGTTTCCTCATTCAAGCCTTCGGGCACACTAAAAAATATCGATCGAAACTATGATGACGTCACTCCCTCGCAAAATGCTGGCGCTTACTGTGGAGCTTCGACCTTTGGTCGTTTTGCATCGTTGGAGGCCTCTGGCCCTGACGGATCTGATTCAGCAGGACGTTTCTTGCCCGTTCCACTAGTGCTTGGTTCTCCTCCGTTCGGGACCTCTTTCTTCTACAAATATGCTCTCAAATTCAACAAACAATGCTGCAGTAGACGTTGTTTACAGATGGAGATGTAAAAAATAATGGACTCAAACAGGGTACTTACAGGCATAAACACTACAGAATCAATCTTCTCCTTGTCAGGATCATCGGTGTCTGAGCCCGAAGAATCTGGAAAAGTCCTGATTAATAGTTTCCTGCTTTATGCGCATCTCCTCACAAGAATAAATACAAAGTTAAGTGAACAAACCATTGTCAAAGAATAAAAATAGAACTGTGGGAGCAAATCTAATCGAATGGCAATTAGACAATGATGCAAAAAAAACTGGCCCAAAAGCAAAGCATCCTTTGACACTTACCCCTCTCCTCAATATCCAGGTGCTCCTTCTTCCGTTCACCATCATTATTGAGCAGTTTCTTGGCTAAAACGAATAAATTGGGTAGCGAACCCTACGAATATCAAACAAAAGCTAGTGACTGACTCAGATCCTCCTCATCGCTGTCCGTCTCCTCGTCCGAATCCATCATTTTCTTGAGTCCTTCTTCATCGCCAACACCAACCAGCTGTTTTTCGATCTTTTCATCTCCGGGAACTTCTTCGCGACTAGAATTACATTAGATCCAATTGTGCGATTTCTTACTGTTCAGTCCTCGAAAGTAATAAAATTATCACTCAATCACGTTTTGGATTAAAATATCTGGCACCTACGTATTAACAAAAAATCCAGATTTCTGGACCTCTAGCAAGGGAATCCTTGAAACTTCAACTAATACTGCGATAAATTCGTACACTAATCACATAACGCTCCGATAATTAGAGCAGCCGCAACGCGAGGGTGTCCCCCGTAACTCCAACGTCATATCGCCTGGATCGATAACTCCAGGCAGTCCTGAGCACACTGATCGGTGCTCTGCGTCCAGAATTTGTTTGCAAACCGGTGTTCCGCCCCGGTTTCATCCCATTATTTCATGGAACCCGTATTAGAGCTGGAACACCCGCCAGCTTTCTAAACCTTCTTCTTCCTCTCAGAATCACTCCCTAACCGTCCGCACCCTAACTACTCCCTTAAAGTGCAACACACGTAGAGATGACGTCAGGCAGCGTCACCTGTTACTAGGCAGGGCAGCTGTCACATTTCATCTCAGCCCAGTCGCCTGCTGCGGTGTTTTGTTCCTGTTTTTCGTGAACGATTTTACTTTTGAATCAATTCTTTATCATGGGAGTCTGGTTCTCCTGCGACTGATCCAACGGGAAGTCCCGCCCGCCACTTGTCCTAGCTGACGTCAGCCACCCCAAATCGATGTCACTTCCCTCGCAACGCCCTCTTGCGGGTTATGACTGGTTTCTTCCGTCAATCCATGAAGTACCATGAAGTATTTAGATTCCCTTTGAACTTCGTTTTCCATTCACCATTGAACTACTTATTTGTCCCTGCTTTAAACCTTGAGGAGCTACTTTATTTTTGAATATGAAACAAAATAAATACATGAAACAAATAATGCCTCCATAAAACGTCGGGGAGAATACTTTTCAGTGATTTCTTGCACTTCTCTACATTGGGCTCCGAACATTCTATGTCTAAACATTTTCTGTGACAGTGCTCTAATAAAAAATTCTCTACACGAATTAAAATACAAAAGTAGCGGTGACTAGTTAAAGTAAGTGAAGCCAAAATAAGGCCAACCCGACATATTCGCGTTTCGCCCACTTTCTACCCAGGTTGGTGTTTCCTTTCATATTTCTGCATTGCGTGGATCTTACATGTACATTTTTGGCTATTGGAAACTCCAAAATAAAATATCATATAGTTGCTGTCTTCGACCTTTAAAACGCAGTGATTGACGAGGGCCTTTGCGCTATTCCACATTTGGGTATGCGCTACCACATGGTGTCCTATGGCAAGCTTGAATTCGTAAAGAGGGCGGAACCTGCAACGGTTCGGGGTGACGCATCAAAAAAAAAAAAGATGGTATCGCCGAATGATAAAAGCGAAGGGTATTCTGTGAGGCTACATATTTTCCCTCACTAGCCCAATTTTTTATGAACCAAATTTTTCCAAACTCACAAGGTAGACGACCACTCTTGTTGTGCTTCAAATATGAATTGCAAAAACAAATTCATCAAGTTCATCAAGTGATTCTTGAGGCAGTTCATGCTACCTTAGTCCCAAAGAAAACTCCGTTAAATCCTTCTTTTCCAAGCGTAACTTCTTTTTATTTTTGCTCCCAGACGCTTCCTCTGCCCAATGTGGCGTTTCGATCTTTTCAAAACTTTGAAATAGATCTCACACCTCATCTTCAACCGACCACCAAGCCGCTCTTTGAAAACATCCTGTTGCCACGTGGAATCGCATGTGAAGCGTGCGTGACCTGATGTTGACGTCAGTCCACTTGTACTCGGAAACTTCATATAAAAACAAAACTGACCGAAGTTGGTCAACGAGCGGTTGATAGGGACGCTTCCCTTGACTTTACATCCGTTCTGCATCCCTAGACACTCTATGTATATGTAACATCCTTTTTTGAACATGGAGTCGATTTCAATTTTAGCGAGTTTGTTTCTGATATTGCGACGGTTCAGGTCTCGTTTTCAAATGGATCCCCACTTGTTCCCACGTTCTGTACCCATCTCCTAGTCCCATCTCATACGTGACTGCAACACTCTGATTGGGTGAAGTCCGAGACACTGCTAAGAGAAGAGTTACTGCGAACTGCGAAATTGTAACCTTAGACAAATGGAATACGTAGAATGGATACCCCATTGTCGATATGCTTAGAAACCCATTAGAAGAGCTCCCGTAACGGATCGCCTCTAAACATAGACATCCTTGGTTGGATTGGTAAATTCCCTTCGTCACTATTGTTGATGATCAGTTATTCACTAAGGTTCTAACAAAATCAGTGGAGCCATTTTCACAACTGAGGAGAAGACGGTCTCGTCAAGACCTTAGGTCGTTAATAAATTTTCCACCAAATCCATTTCAAGTGGTAGGGGAATGAATCCCCTAGGAAATATTAACACATTCACGACCTTACGCTTTTGGCATGGTGTGTCAGGTGGGACACACGTGCTTTTGCACAAGTAGGACCCGTGCTCAACCGCTCGAGCACGTGGTCCCACGCGGTAGGAATTTTTCCTCCGCTGCATAGTTCTCCGAAATTGCGCGAATCTGAGACAAACCAAACGCAAATGTGAACGAGTTTGAAACAAATTCAAGAAGTGCACCTGCATAAGAGGTAGTAAGTAAGTGAGTTGAACTTCATATGTATTGCTCTTTTTGTTGTCAGTTTCAAAAACGCATTAAAGAAGTACGGGAGGATGTCTGCTTTGCCCATTGCTTGTATAGAACCCTTGAACGTTTGTTAGTATAACACTATGTAAGAGTTTGCTAATTATAACTGCTTCACAAAAATATAACTCTGAAAAAGGCGTGCTCACCCGGCTGAGCACGCGGCCCCACGCGTCGCACCATGCGTTCTCAATCGGTTGAGCACATTGTCGCGAATGTGTTGAGGGATAAATTCGACTAGGTGTCGAATTCCATAGTTCCATAAGTACTCACCAACTTAAGATGTTTCAACATAAAATCCACCTTCATTCCGGAGAACTCGGCCCTAGCCCAAACATTTATCGTTTATGTCGCAGTCTTTCCGGTTCGTATTTGATTATGAATCGCTACTTCACCCGTGCCCGTATCCATGAAGGCTTCCGGGAAGCTTTCAGGCTTCCCTTTCACTCAGAGTAGACGAGTTTCTCCAGCAATACATGTGATATCTCGCTATATTTACCGTTAACTTTCGTTGGTGTCTAAGACTAGTCATTTTTACAAAATTCATCGATTTTAACCCGAAAAACTCGTCCACATTAGGAGAGCGAGTAGTACGCCAGAACCTTTCCAAGGAAGTTCATGAATACTAGTACGGGACAGGTTACAAGGAAGACTACCAATGGAAAGTAAAAGAGTAGGGAAGAAACGCGATTTCTCCGCCCCATATGTTCACAGATATGAAGCCCTACTCTGCGCACATAGAGGATAGGGGCAACCAAAGCAGATGCGAAGCGAAGTGACGTGGCGATCGATACGTATTACTTCCATTATCTCCAGCGAATGCAAAACCAACCCCTCGTTGTTATGCAAAATCTGGATATGATCCCATATAAGCAACATATCAACAAACAATTTTCAAAAAGATAATAGGAGCACGCCAAATGATTTCTCATTTCCTGCTGTATGTGGTCAAAGCCTGTCTACTGAATACGCTAGTCCCTAGGTAGTGTCCAGAACCAGAGTGTTGGTCAGTGTGAGGCAGTATGAGGCCGTGACCTCCCACCCTTTCGTGCCAACTCGTCCTCACACACATTCAGACAGGGTTCGATTGAACCAATTACGTGGATCGGACGCGCCTGTTTTTGCCTCATCATCTCCCACACCCGCAGACCCTATCCGAACCACGATACAGAGGGTCTCTGTCTTTTCTTGAAGATTGTAGATTTTCTTTCACTAATTAACAGTTTGAGAAGAGCTACTCTAACGAAAGCAATTATTTCCTGACTTCTCTCCTTGATAAGAACACATCTCTACCAAGGCTTCCCAGCAACGAGCTGAATTCTCCCTAACCACCACTGTTTCCAGACATGAAACACCCCAGTCGAATACTCTGGTTCGTTCGACATGGTGAACGTGTCGACAACTTGAACAAGGCGTGGAAGTTGACCGCCGAGCGATGGGATGATCCGCCACTAAGGTAACAATAGCACCGGAATTTTCAAACACCTCCAGTAAACAACTCCTACTGTTCCAGTCCACGAGGCCACCAACAAGCTCGCGAGGTCGGCGTCGCCCTTGCTGCTGAACCGATCGACTACGCCATTTGCTCGCCATTTACTCGTTGTATAGAAACCGTCACGGAGATCTTCTCCGTCAGAAAAGTCTCACCGCCTATATGGATTGAACCAGGACTGGGCGAGTCGTTGAACGTGTGTATGACACCGCCAGGTCGGCCAACAATGGAGCAGATTAAGTGAATTTGGCAAATCAACGACAAGTCGTTGAGTTTAGACCCAGATACCTCTAATTCAGGAAGATAAACCCTAACGTTGACGATAGCTATGAGCCAGTTTACTCTGTACTACCTCCTGAATTCGGCGGCGATGCTGGTTGTATCCCACGGGTGATTAAGACGCTAAAAACTATTTTGACCAAATATCCTACGGGTAAGTACGACTTATGATGAAAGTCCGTTTCAATATTTGAATTTTTTGAACCATCTTATTCTGGAAAGATTTCTGGATAGCAATACGATCTGGGTATTGGCAAATTTCGCTTCCAGGTAATATACTCTTCGTATCACATGGCAGCCCAACAGCAGCTTGTCACTTAGCCATTAACGGGTCATGGAAATACGTTGGACAATGTACTATAGGTAATGCTTTCAAATTCTACAGTACTATCAGTACTTTTACAGTGACTTGCAGAATTCCCAACAATACCTCTTTCAGGAAAAGTTATAACAGACGCGAACGCCATGAAATGCGAGTATTTTGGAGACAAAAGGCATCTTTCCGACCAGACCAATCTACACGAGGTTCAAAGTAAAACGCGAGCGTGTACACAACAACAAATAGATGAAATTATGAAACAAATCAAAGAATTATAATACGTTAACTGTTAATTAAGGTTATAGTCGAAGACTGTACTTATAAAGCATATTTTGACGAGTTGTCTCATACATGTTACCTGGTTAAAAAAGAGTTCCATACAGTTTTTTTCTATTCAGGGACTGTTAATTAGAAACTAATAAAGATATTCGGCGTTAACGGGTCGAAAGAAGAAAGAACAGCAGTTCAGACCTCTCCTTCTCTCGTTTAACCAAGCTTTGAGAAGTGGCAAAAACTACTTGGGAGATGTGCTCTATATTTAGAGAACCTGAGAAATCCGCACAGTAGTAGCTTTCGTAGTTGTAGTAGCCTAGGCTCCGGCTATGGATAGGGTAAAACAGGGTGATTGGTCTCAACCGCTAAGGTACAGGGTAAAATACTATCGTATGAATTGAGAGCTATGAAAAATAAAATTGAATTGAGAACTCCCAGCAAAAAAAAAAAATAAATTGAGAACTCCCAGCAAAACGTCAAAAAACGTTTAAAAAAGAGTCATGTAAGGAAGGATCAAGCAGAAATGTAATAGAAAGAGGACGACAAGAAAAAAAAAGGAATTGAAACTGATTGTCAAAGCAAGCTGCTATAAGGCTGCTATAATCGTGGTATGAAAAAAGTATGGAGAAGTGCAGACACGGGAACAAACTACGGCCGCCAAGTTTAAAAATGTTGGGAATTAAGGAACGAGGAAGATCGAGAAGAAAAAGAGACCGGACGATACCTTCTAAAATTTCAGAACACCAAGAAATTCCGAAACCTCAATACAGGTAATATAAAGCTGGGTAAGGCGAAACTGCACTCTAGCTGTCAAAATACTTTGTTGAAGCCATCGCCTCAAAGAAACAGATTTCAGAAACTAAACCCACTCTGAGTCTGAGCCACTGTCCGACATGTAGTCATACTCCCTGCCTTCGTCTTCACCATCAGATGACTCATATCCTGCAAGATACTACCATTTCCTCGGCTAAGCTACAGTTGTAGCTGTAAAACTCACGTGCCACCTCGTCACCATTCTCAACCCTCTGTCGTTTGTCTTTTTTCGGCTTCTCATGTGCTTTTTTCTTCTTTTGTACGCCATCTTTCTTCTTTGGTGCTCCGTCCTCATCGTTTCGGTCATCGTCCTCACCATCCGAGTCGGAAGAGCTGTACCCGTCTTTGATTTTCTGCGAAAGAAAGGAACTCATTGGAGAACAGCAGGGACACGAAAGCAATTACGGAATGCTGGTCCTATTGCACTAGGGGAAACGACGGACTTACCAGTGATCTCGTGGGCTTTTCCAATTGTTCGCCGTCTTCTTCACCCGCTTTGAGTTGGCTCATGATTTGTGCCTTTAAGGCGAACTGGTTCATTACTTTATTGCGCCTAAAAAAGGTGTATTCATATCAACAAGAAAAGGAAAGAGCCAAGACAGTAAAAATTATGATACAAAAGCAGATATGCAAGAGGATTCAAGGCTCACTCCAAGAATTTCTCTTCAGCCTGATCTATATCCAGCGTTTTGTGAGTAATTGCCGGTAGGAATTTGTGCCAGTCATCAACCTAAAATGGAAATAGTGGTGAAATTCGCTGCATGCCAACATGTATAGGCAAAATATAGTAAATTGAAGGGAGATAGTTAAGACATACTTAAAACAAATCCAGGCCTCACCTTGTAAGCTAAAAATTCCTCGCCTGATTTCAAAAACACCCAGTAATCTGCATGCTCGCCCGCACCACCCTCTCGTATACTCTTCATTTTCCGTGTTCTCCCATCTAAATTATATCACAATAAGTTCATCAACTATGTTGATAAAAATTTTGAAGATGTGACCTAACCTTGTTCTATGAATGATAAATGCCATGGCTGGTTGTCAAGCTTATAAGATTTCGCTTGTCGCCCGTATTTCTTTCGTCGAGCTTCTTCTCTCGCCGCTTTACCATATTCTGAGCCTTCGCCATATTCCTGAAATTATTGAAACCAGTACGGATCGGCCCATCCAATCAAACGGAAATGATACCTCATGGCAGTCTGCCTCTAAAATTTGACAGATGCTCAAAACCTGCACAATAATAATCTTGACCAATTTGTATTTATCCAACGACATGGGAATAAAACCATAGAACCCGGGCTTTTGAGAAAGAGAAATCTAAGGAAGAAAAGCTATAAAATTCAGACCTATGAGATATCTGAAAATACGAACATAGCAGGTTCCTGTCAAGATAAATGGCTTTCAGTATGACGTATTTTACTTTTGCAGTAATCAGAACTAAAAAAAGTCGCGAGGTTCATTCGCAAAATTTATAACACTAAGAAACAATGAAGAAAAATTCTTTGAAGAACAGAATACCTGTACAGCTTGCGTGCTGAGCGTGACACTTTTGTTATCTTCTCGCTCCATTTGAACCATGCTGTCCACGGACCACCTTGATGTATCAACGCGATCCATCCCATTGAATTTGAGGACAGAGAAGCGCTTGTGTTCGCTCTTCCTAGAAACAAACGCTGGATAAAAACAGGGAAAGCGAGAACGTGGGTCTCAAGTGTAGAGTAAGGTGCGAATGATTAAACTGGGTTGAAGGATCAAACAATACATTAAATGTATTCGAATTCGAGTATCTAACTCCGATTATGTTGAATTCCGGATCATTGAGAGAGGAGAACAAACCACGTCCGCATGCATCACTGAGATTACCCAGGGTGAAAGTGTTAACAGCGAACAAATTTGCCCACCCTTGAAACGGGCTTCAACATGTTTGCCAAAGGTGATCTTGACGATACATACGGCCCAGCCTTATAGAAAGGAAGCAAAGGTGGCAAAAACTGTGCAACACCGAAAAAAAAATGAAACCAGAGTCAGCGGTAACATGAAAAGCAAAGACATACCTGGGTACCCGTACCACGAACTCACACTTTGGAGGCTGTTGAGCTGTCATCTGTAGCAGAGAAAATGAAGTGAAAAAGGCAAACTAAATCACACGCTAACATGATTAGGTAAGCCTCTGTAGATGAGTCAACAGCTGTCCAGAATAGAGTTTCTCATCTCCAAATACTTTACAATAAAATTTTAACAAATTTCAACGAACAAAGTAGAATAAATAACAAGTTAAGCGCAACATATGAAGGTTTGCCTAACGATAAATCTGATCTAAGTCTATAAATCTATGTTACAGTCCTAACGATATCGATCTCTATTATTACCGGCAAATTTCCCGTACTAAGACATAGCGAACGAGCGTCAGAGCATTTCAAGAATCTAGCGGATTAGTGAGCGGAGCGTGGGCTATTCACAACGAGTCATCAGCAACAAAAGGGTATCATGAAGACGACTTAGTATGCAGTACCATTCGAAAGTAAAAAGGATGAAACGACAGTTCAGAGAAGATACTAACGTTCAAGCGACGCCTAGCTCAACATAACAGCATCGAAAAAGAATCAAAGGAAATGCGAGAGCAATGACTGAATATTCAAAAAAAGGTTGAAAACAGGCACTAGAACCCTAGAATACTCTTGCGATTTTGAGCACGGTATTTCAGTACCTTCACCTCGATAATATTGGCAATCTCTTCAGCGGTTCTGTTCTGACCATAGTAGTCATGGAAGTTACCTTCCGGATCAATAAGGTACGTGATCACAGTGTGATCTACAATGTAGTCATCTTTGTCTTTGCCGGTACGCGGTCCTTGGCTGTGATAAACTCGGAACGTCTTTGCCACCTTGTTGACCTAAAATGTTTATAGTGTTAATAAAAGCGGGCCAAATGGCATCCGAGACATGAAAGCTGGCAGAGCCTATCCCAGAATGGCCTCTTCTCCAGATTCAGGAGAGTGCGCCACCTTATATAGGCTATATCTAAGTCAATAAAGACCACTGCATCCCTTCATGACAAGAAATACAACCTATAAACTTCATCGGTGTAGCGATTTTGGCGCAAAATGAGGGAGAGCTATGGTTCCTCCTAGGAGTGAGACGGCTTTGCGGGCGCGTACACATATAAGACGAAAGAAATATGTAAAACCTCAAGAACGATGAAAGAACGGTGAGAGGCTGAAATTTACCGACCCGATGGGACGCAAAAGGAGTAAGAAAAGAAAAACGAGCTGACGACACCGTAGGAATGCCAACAAACCTGCTCAACTGAACCAGTGTAACCCTGAAGCTTCGGCGAAAACTCAGCACAATATTCTTTCACCCTTGGAGGAGTGTCACGTTCTGGATCGACAGAAATAAATATAGGTTTTATAGGGATCCGCTCCTTCTCCGGTTTCGAATCGAGAATGTCAACGACCTAGACAGGCATTTTCAATAGGTTAGCAATTGATCCATCAATATGAGGGCTCACCTTGACCATTTTCTCTATTTCATCGGGACAAATGTCTGGACAATGAGTGAAACCAAAATAAAGTAGGAGCCAATTGCCCTTCAACTGTTCTGAGCCTTCAGACTTGCCTGAAGTCGAAACCATTTGCCAGATCACGAGAAGGTATGGCTTCAAAATTGAAGATTTTTGAATGACTTTCACAAATACAAAAATGCAAAACTGCAGCGTTCACCATAGGGTTAACTATGTCACAGCCTTAGAAACATTCAAACCCTATCATCCTATACATGATACATGATACATCCTATACATGATCTCCCTCAGAGCCATACGTACGATAGGGGTGAGACAGGGGTCAAAAAAGCGAAGGTTGTCTGGGCCGAAAAGCGAATGTTGTTTTGCAACCATAGCTTCGATAGTGCTGAGGAAGAGTTCACCAAAATGAACGATGACATATACTAGGCCGTGAAAGCTGTTTCAAGTATGGATTCAACGAAAACTGTTTGAATATTGCTCAGAAAATGAAGAAAAGATTGTTTGTTCAAAGATGGAACGCCGAAGACGAGAATTGCGCCGGCTTCCTGCTTTCGTGCCGGGACCAGCCCTGAGCCCAACGCAGAAAATGCCCCAGTTCGATTTTTGCTAAATATCTCGCTAGTTTCACAGAACTATATGCTGCGCAGTTGTCAGCGATTTTCCTGACGAAATTCCCTACAAGATGACACCTAGACCGACAAATTTCATCAAGAATCCAGGGAGAATTACAAGGCACCCATCTGACACCTAGACCGACAAATTTCATCAAGAATCCAGGGAGAATTACAAAGCACCCATCTGATCCTTTTCGCCATAGGTGAAGGTTCCCCATCCTAGCACCATCAAAAGTGATGGTGGCCTGAGACACGTCTCAGGCTATCGGACGTATGCTCAGAGCTAGTTGATCCTTTTTTAAAGGAAGAACATCGTTTCCTTTGAAAAATTTTCACGCACAATTCTGTGGAACAGCTGCCCCACGGAATTCTATAGAAGATTCAATGCTTCATCGAGATATATTCGAACTCAACCAGAAAACCCTCTTTACGTGAGAAGGAGTCCGATAGATTTTCGTTTTTAAAATGGATGAGATATCGCTAATATCGCTAATATACAGGTAGGCAAATAATGAAGTTCAGAAAGGACGCAACGAGCATTCAGAAAAAAAAACAGCAGAAATTAAGATGTGGGAAGAGAACCAACCGTCTGTGTTAACCAACTCCCATTCGCCACCGATTCGAGCTTTACCAGCAATGTACTTCATGTGTTTCTCTCGCTCCTCTAACCTCTGAACGAAAAAGAGTTTCCTTATGTTCACTGACAAGTATGCATATAAATCAGTACTCACGATTTTTCGAATGTAGAACAGGGCTGCTAAACATGAGGCACCAACGCCTAACGTAGCTGCAGCTATCTTCCAGTTGAAAATCATACTGCGTTTATAGGCGGCACGCTACAAAATTGAAATCAGTACGAATCTGAGTGAAAGAAATGGTTTGACTAAATTTCAGTGTATTGGTTATTTGGAATACAGCTGTAACTTACAACTGTAATAAATTGCAGTTCTGTAGTGAAAAATACAATTAAAATATGAAAACCATTACAGGAAACAATGAACATTTTGAAAATGAATGACAATGAACAACAATGAACAAGAGGAAGAAGGATGGCAGGAAACCACCTCGTTCCTAGCCTTGAAATTCATAAAGGTTTTGTCAATCTCCTCCTCACTCTTCTTCACGGTAGAGTCGAAGTCTTTCTTCAGCATCTCGTTCAATTTTTCCAGCTCCCTCTCCAAACCAGGATCCTGCTTCTTACTGAAAAAGGAATTTTGACAGCAAAGAAGAAAGAATTTATATACCTGAAATAGATCTGCTCACAGAAAATGAAAAAAAGACGTGCCTCTCTAAAAGCCTAGTTGATGTTGAGAATCGTGCATTCTCCAACTGTACAAGGAAACTACACTTGCCAGAAATTCGTGGTTGAGATAATAATTTTGGAAATATTCTACTCGAAAGCATCTGAAATATGGCAAAATTATTATTAACTTAATCACTTTGGTAAAACTATGTTGCCTTATTGGACTGCAGTTCTTTACTGAGCCTATATCAACTTTTTGTTCACATGAGAAGCACTGGGAAAATTATTAGCTCATACACCTAGGTATAAGAGGTGCATAAGGAACTAGAAGCTCTAGGAGCTGCATAAAATGAACACCACGAATTCCGAAATGCAGAAGCTCGATTTGTGAAATACGGTGTCTCATACTATACGTGATTGCAGGCACTGTATAATATCGTACGCTTCGAATTCATTTCCCAGCCTTTTCTCCTCCCTTTTTCGTTTTTTTTTTCTCGTCGAACCTGGGGTTTTTCTTGTTCGCATAATCTTCGAAAACTTTAACTGTTCGTTATCATTCACAACTGTTCTTGATTTTTCAAGGTGATGCTTCAAACAGAAACTTAATGACAGTCCGGGGGACATTTGCTCCGACCCTATCCAGTGCCCTGCACATGAAAGTCCTTTGTATTTTCGAATGTGTTTCCGTTCCCATACTACAGTAATCCTCTAATCTGCGAATCAAAACCAATCAAGTGGTAATTTTAGTAGAAGTAAGTCATTTGAGTGACTTTGACTCTCTGTTGAGCAGGACCCGACTAACAGGTAACAAATGTGGTTTAATTTCACAAATTGTACTTCAGTTTTCTTACGAACAGATTTGTATGTAACTTACTTCGCTACCTATTTCACTTTTGTTGCATGTTCGCCACGTAGCTGTCCTGGGAATGGTCGGAGCAAATGTCCCCCCGGACTGTCATTAAGTTTCTGTGATGCTTCAAGGGATGTGACAGTGATGCCAATCGAGCTCTAAATTTTTTTAAAAAAGTTGTAGTCCCTTGCTTTTTCATCTTCAGGCATGTCCATTCGATCCATATTTCTTTTATATTTATATTTGCCTTGTACTCTCCACTCATTATAATTCCATCTCCTTTCTGCTTAACACATTCGCGACAATGTGCTCAACCGGTTGAGCACGCATAGTGCGACGTGTGGGACCGCGTGCTCAACCGGGTGAGCACGCCCTTTTCACAGTTATATTTTTGTGAAGCAATCTTAATGAGCAAACTCCTTTACAGTATTATAGTAACAAATGTTCAAGCGATCTATACACGTGATGGGCAGAGCAAACATCTTCTCGTACTTCTTTAATGCGTGGTTGAAAGTCACAAGTAAAAGAACAATTTATATGAAGATTCACTTACTTACTTACCACCTCTTATGCAGGTGAACTTCTTGAATTAGCTCCAAGCTCGTGCATATCCGCGTTTTGGTTTGTCTCAAATTCGCGCATTTTCGAAGTAGTATGCAGCAGTGGAAAAATTCCTACCGCGTGGGACCACGTGCTCAAGCGGTTGAGCACGGGTCCTACTTGTGCAAAAGCGCGTGTGTCCCACGTAACACACCATGCCAAAAGCGTAAGGTCGCGAATGTGTTAATGAGTTAACTATTCTTGTATCTCAAAGAAGTCCTTTTCATTTCCAGTTTTTTTTTAAATTATTTTGCATTCGCATTCAAGCATCGTCTTCCATGTGTCTCCTTGAAAACTATGCTGTTTGAGCAACAGTCTACATTTCCAGGGAACATGGCACCGACCGCTGTGACGGTGGTGTCACACCGTGAAGAGGATTCAATGAATAATGAGCCTTCGCTCAGCGGCAGAACAATCATTGGTCTCATTTATCCTCCACCGGATATTAGGAGTATGTTGTTTTTGACTACGGCAGTTTACCAGTTAGCTCTGAAAACTGACATGGCTACATCACTGTGAGCAATCACAGCAAAGATTTAGAACTGTTTCTTACCGCAGAGCTGAATTTATCATATTTAGTCATTCATTTACATTGATGTAGTGCAAGACGTGTTTTAGCCATCGTCGATAAGACCGCTGCCTTCGTCGCTCGTAATGGTGTGGATTTCGAAAATAAAATCCGTGAAAAGGAAGCGAGCAACAAGCGTTTCAACTTTCTGAGTCCAACTGATCCGTACAACGCATACTACAAGCAGAAGGTTTGTGCCTGCTCCTTTCTACCTTTTGATGCTTCAGAAGAATAGCATGTTTCCACAGACGTTCTTCGAAAATGTGAATACCCGTATTTTCTCTCTTAGGTTCGCGATTTCCAAGAGGGTAAGGTTGACACAACAACCGTCGCACCAAAGCCGCAACTTCCAGAAGCAGTGAAAGACGCTGTTAAGAAAGCAGACTTCGTGCCAACAAAGCCTCCGCCAGCGTTTGAGTTTTGCGCCGATCCAGCAACCATTAATGCATATGATCTGTGAGTGTTGCTGAAAAATTCTGTTCGAATTATTGGTTTATGGTAAAGGCGATCATTGTTAGGCATAGGGATGCCTTTGAGAGTAGCTTTGGCACTGGTAGCATCAAGGCTGCTTATTTGGCATTTGGTAGTCAATAGCTGAAACAGCTGTGACAGTGATTCAGTCAAGAAAAAGTACTTTTTTGTGGTGAAATTCTGCTGAGAATTGCCCATAAAGTGCAGCAAGAGCTGTGGTGTGCTGGTCATCTGTCCTTCAAAGAACCTTATACAGAAAATGCAGCTTATTTTTCAAATATGCGCGACTTTTTTATGGGTGTTTTGGCTATGTGTATGTTCCTGAGAGGTTTTTTTTTTCAGCGATCTAATCCGAATGACTGCCCTGTTTGTGGCTAGGAATGGCCGACAGTTCCTCACGCAATTGATGACTCGAGAAGCTCGTAACTTCCAGTTCGACTTTTTGAAGCCACAACATTCGAATTTCTCCTATTTCACCAAGCTTGTGGAACAATACACGAAGGTGAGTGGCCGCATTTTCTGCAGTTCATTGAGCTCATTCTGTAAATCTCGTTGTTCATCATGCTTTTTTTTCAAACCAGTCGTGTATTTTCCTCTCATTTTTCTGTTTTTTTTCTTCAAGCTTTTTTTCATTCTAAAAGCTTTTGCTTTCTATGTATTATGACCTTTTCTTTAACCCTTGCGTTTCCTCTCATAGTAGCCATGCTACACCGAATTCTCCCCATGAAGTTGTGAAATTGGACAGCCTACTGTGTTGCCTTAATTGGAGTATTTAGGTGATAATCCCACCGAACACGATTCTTGAAGATCTCCGCAATGAAAAGGGTAACACAAAGAAGCTGATGGAGGATGTCAACTACAGAGTGGCTTGGGAAAAACATCAGAAGAGTTTAAGGGACAAGGAGGAAAAAGAGGCTGAGAAGGTGCATCTTCCTCTCTCTATGGGCTTTTTTAACCATTTCACTCGTCCTAATCAGTTTCAGTATTTCTGAGAAATTCCACAAAGCTTCACTGTGTTTCACAGAACTATCTGTTTTAGGAACGAGTTGCTTATGCTTCAATCGATTGGCATGATTTTGTGGTAGTACAAACTGTAGACTTCCAACCTGGGGATACAAGTAGGTCTTCGGAGAGTTTTTGTGCTCATTTTTACTTTTATGTGGTCGTGGAATATCTAGGTAGCTTGCATAGATTCCCTTAGGTATACAGTTTTACATTTTTACCGAATTTTTAGCTAATCTACCTGGATTGTGCACTCCCAAGGATGTGGGTGCCCGTATATTGCTTGAAGCAAGAAGTGAGGCTCAGAAACAAGCTGGCGAAGCCATGGAAATGGACATGGACGAGTCAGACAGCGAGGAGGAGACTGAGCAGCAGATACAGAATGAGGTCAGAATATTTACGAAATGGGCATTTATTAGGAGCTGAGTAGCGCGAAGAGAGCATGATTTGATGAAATTCGTGAAGAAAAACGTAGGAGCACCCCAGTCTGGTGAAGAAGGATTACATTCTTGCACTGAAACAGTGACATTCTCCTTTGCTATCTAACATCTCTTTTTAGAATAATATTTAGCGGTCCGCTCGTTCTTTTTGTTTAAGTTTTACGAAGTTTACATGACTTTTAGGTTGAACCTGCGCCAGAGCCGACACCCACACCAGCTCCAGCTCCACCAGAAGAAACACCCCCACCTCCCGCGGAGTTCTCGACGCCACTGCCTCCCACGCGACAGAAGGATCTCATTGTTAAGGATTACGACCCTAAGAAGGGTGAGTCGCTTTATTGTCGTTTCCAAGGATGCTCTTATTTCGCTGGAATCTTCAGCTGCGCACGCCATGAAACGTCCAGCGGACAAATGGCTCATTTCTCCTCTTACTGGAGAGAGGATTCCATCCGACAAGTTGGAAGAACACGTCCGGTATGTTCCTGATTTTATGGAATGCTTTTCAGATCTGAATATTCCAACATTTGGAGCTATATTCGTCATGTTTAGATACAATACTGTCGACTCGCAGTACAAAGAAGATCGTGAGAGGCAGCTCGGCGAACGCGGCAACGAAGAGCCTGTTTTGGCGCCTGGCGCGGAAATCAGCAAGAACTTGGGAAGGTGGGACATCCTTATGATTTTGTTCCTTATTGTTGCACTTTATTGTATTTTCCTACCTTAGATTGTTTTTGATTTTCACGTAAGCATTGCTTTTTGAGGTTTGCCGAGCGCCGTACCGATATTTTCGGTGTTGGTGCGGCAGGAGCAGAGCAAACGGTTATTGGAAGGAAGTTGGGCGAGGAAGCACCACAGCCAACTAAGGTGAGATTTTCGTGTACATGGATTTGTCGTTTAGTTTGGTAACTCACCAAGTTCAAGCTTAATTTACTGCGAAGAGTTGGAAATGCACAGCTACTGAGTTCTGAATTTGGATCCGTATGCATCTTTCTCCATTTTTTTTCATTTTTGCTGCACTATATTTTAAAAGGTGACGCATATATGTCCACTTTATTCCTTCATTCATCCGTTTCTTGTCTCTTTTCACTGCTATTATTCTAGGTTTAGCGAACGAAGGGTCTTTTGTTACTGTGATAGCATGCTAACGCTCATATTTCAGCAACTTATTTGGGATGGATCGGAAGAAACTCGCGAAGCACATACACTTGCTGTGCAAAGCCAGGTTACTATTGGTAAGTGTAAGGTATTCATTTTTTTTGCCATTTTCCGTGAATAACTAAGCATTACATTTCTTACGGGTTGGGAGAAGCAGCTAATTGAGATAGTCCTTTAGATCAGCAGATCCACGAAATTCACCGACAACACGGCTTCCTTCCGGATGCATCGAAAGAACGCATTGGAGCTCAACCGGTCACCCAACAGCCAGCTCGTACTGCAGCTGGAGCTACTGCCACTACTCCAGCAATGCCGCGTATGCAGTTCCCACCACCTCCTGCTGGTTCTGGATTAATGCCATTACCCCCTGGATTCGTCATGCCAACACTACCCGGTGGTGCTATTCCACCGCCACCTGGCGGAGCAATGCCACCTTTGCCTGGCGGTATTCCTCCTCCGCCATCTTCTGTGAGTAAATGGAATGTCTGTCAGAGATTATGGAAAAAGTGAAGTTCAAATTTAGATGCCTGATGGAGCTCCACCACCAAAACGTCAGAGAACAGAGGACGAGCTGGAGCCGGAGGCTGAATGGCTCAAAAAGGTCAGCGAGATCTGCAGTTATTATTCGCAGTAGCATTGCAACTATGCAGTGTTATTCAAATGATTATTGGGATTCTTCGAAATTCCCGTTATTCAAATTTTGGATTTTTTGGGTATGCTAAATGTCGATTCATCGAATATTCGAATAATCAACGAAAAATTGGAATACCTATGCATAGTTCATGCTGGCCCGATGCCCAAGGTTGAACGTGTATCCAACTTGGGATCAGAACAAAAATCCGTCTCCCCGGTGGATTGCACGAAAAACGTCCGTTTTCCAAGAAAATTGGTGGAATGGACCAAGACATTTATGATTTTGCTCGAAAATGCTTTGAGCCAATGTAGACATTGTGTTTCTACCAAGAAATTTAGGTCAATGGCACGATTGATCTACGCATCCAGCTGCCAGTGAGTGCAGAATTCAATATGGATGGATCGATTATTGGACTACAGATCGACGTCGCTTCACAGGTATTGTAGTTTCTCTCATTAGTGTACAGTTTAATTGAATCCATTCAAACAGAGATACACTCTGCTAGTAGATTTATTCACGTTAAATTCCGCTACCTACAGAGTTTTCTGAATTGAATCTAATATCGAGTCTGCCGTCTTAACGTATGCATAGTGCACCGATGCACCATTTCAATAGCGATTCTTCGGTATCTTTGTGTACTCATACCAATTCAGTGTTCAACTACGTGCACTGATCAGATCTCAGGCAATACCTACTTTTTACGCCTACATTATGAATGTTGTTGCAGGTTGCTGATCTCAAACAAAACCTCCAGGACAAGTTAAGTATGCCAACAGGAAAGCAGAAGCTCATTTTCGATGTGAGTTTACTCAGTATGAGGGGTTCACTTCGAAGTCCTTTCTCCACATTTAAAAGGTCATCGTTCGATTTTATAGAGGTGTTAATGTCCAGGGGGATAGTCATGCTTTTAGCTCGATTTTTATCCTGAACATAACACATGTGTTCTTTAAAAAGTTTTTGCTACTATATTTCTACCGGATGCCCTCATTCTACCACAACTATGTTTTCAGGGATTCTTCTTAAAAGACAACTTCTCTCTGGCTTTCTACAATATGAAGAATCAGTCATTTGTCATACTTCAGATCAAGGAAAGAGGTGGAAAGAACAAGTAAATCATCTATCAATGTATTACTGTAATTAGCATTGTTCGTTAATATGTTGTTGTGCTTGTTTTGGGACAGTGTTGCTGTATTTTACAGAAATCCAATAATTAAACAATTAATTTATTCAACTATAACTTCTTACACAACGGCATACACGTTAAGTGAGCAAGACTAGAACAAAAAACTAAAATTCCTAGAATTTGGCACTCTGCCAGCTCAAAGTGAGTGAGCGTCGTTGGCGATGCGTTTTTCGCGGATGTGGGGAAGCACGCGGCGCGACCGCACCACTTGCGCTGGATTCTTCACCGTGACAACAAGCTTTAGGGTTTCCGTGATAGTTAGTTTTGTTGGTAGTTAACGTTGAATGTGATTTAAAAAAAAACTAGCAAGAAAACCCTGCATTGTCACCACGGCGGTAATTCCAGCGCAAGCGGTGCGGTTGCGCCGCGTGCTTCCCCGTGTGCGCGAAAAACGCACCGCCATCGGCGCTCACTGTAATTCTAAAATTATAAGCTATTGTACACGTATTTCAATAAGTGTTATACTCGAAAAGAAGTATGTTAGAATTAAGTGAAATTACTGTCTAAAATCTAGTGAAATTTCCATCTAAAATCTACCGGCTATGTAGTGAATTTAAGCACCAATATGACAAGTAGTTGTATCATTCCTGGATTTGTAGCGCTTGTTGAGTCAGTAATGAGACATTCCGCCGTAGGCTCCTGAAATATGACATTGGGTAACTGAACCGGGTGAACTGCGGGGTGACACGTACCTCGTTTGGATCGACGCTGGTGTTGTAGCGTGTTGGTGGCCGTTTGTCGAAGTATGTGACCTTCTCGCAACCTTCCACTGAAATTTCGACTTTCCGTTCCCACATGGTGGTCGAGGTTTATGGAGCTGGGGACGCCAGGTAAACTTACGTATTTCAGGTTGGACGTGGTATTTTTTCTTAGATCTATAGCCAGGGCAGGCGCGATCAGCTCGAATGAGGGTTAGCGTAGTGCCTGGCACAGGGTAAACTCGAGCGTATCTGAAAATGGTGATCCTTTGAGACAGCTGCCGTAACCATAACCGTCTGTGGAAGTGCTATAGAAAACTGAAATTCCGTTGAAATCTCCAGTAAAATCTTCACAGACTGCTGGTCGACTTTTTAAAATTTCAATTACCCTGAGAGGCAACACTGTGAACCACTTTAAAGGGTAACATGTTGGGTAACAACAGGGTAACGTGAAGGACAATTCCAACATATGAATAAATAAGCTCAAACTCCCACCTGGCGCACTTCATATCAGTCAGCTGTATCTGCTTTGAGATGTTCAAGGTCATCTTATAGTTGGTATGCCGTAAGAAGCACCTGAAACACGAAATGATCGTTTAATGAAGGGGTGAGTTCAACTTGAAATTGCCGCGACGATCGTATTACTGGTGCAGTGCAATGTGAGGAGAAAAGGGGAGGAGCTTCTATTGCACTGTTGGTGCATTTGAAAATCTGGCCTCATCTTCAATGTCGACTCGTCCTCATTTCAAATCTGTCAACTAACGTTCAAAGTGGCCAACACATAGTCCGTGCCATTGCTTAAACCGCGGACGAGTTAACACTGACGAGCCAATCGCCCAGCAGCGGCACCGCCCACTTTCTCCTCACAGTGCTCAACACTGCAGATGTGTGAGTATGAGGAAATCCTTCAAGGAATAGTTATTAGTTAGGATTCAGGATTAGTTCAGGCAACGGTTATGACGTCCACATATTCGAGTTGGGGCATGGAGTTGACAGTTAATGCTACAACTACTTATGGGGTACTACTATGTAGTGTTACTGCACCTACTGGTCCACACCTTACGAAATAATCCAGGCGAGGATTATCAAATTCACACTCTGGATACATTGCCATAACTCGGTCGTAAGCTTCTTTCTCAGCAGAAATATGTCTTCTGAAAGTGCGCTCTAATCGAACAGATGCTGCTCGGATGAGGTTTCTTTTCTCCCGCGCACAAAATTGCTTCAACTGTCCCGATAAATCACGTGTAGCATGGAACTCTGTGTCAGTGTCGCTAGCAAAATCGATATCTATATATTTTGGCGTCGTTGCTGCCTACGGACACTTACCACTCGCGCACGCAGCGATAGGCCGTCGGGCCTTTTTGAACTCGGTGAAAAAGAACCTGACATACTCCTGAAGGTGCCCTAACTCACTTTATTGATTGTTTTAGATCAAAGATAAACTGTTCTTTGTGAGAAAAGTCCGGAAATAGCCGTTTTCCATTCATTGTCCTACCGGGGCCTGACGCGCGCGGGTGGTAAGTGTCCGATAATCATCGCATCGGCCACTGATGATCGCGTGAGAAAACGCGCTATAGTCTGAAAAAGTGTCCAATTGCGAAAATGGTACCTCTCGACGGGTTTGATCCGCTGAAAGCGACATATTCCTCCAGACATTGACGGCTGCCCGGCGACAAATGACGTCATCAGGTAGTAGAGATCAATCCTGTGGTAAAGAAAAAATGTCTACCTATCGACCTTTGCCGGATCAATCAATAATTTCTCACCAAAAAGTCTTTCCCAGAAGTGTCGCTACAGTGTTGACGAGCGCTTGGATCGGATTCACCCGCCCGGGCGCTGGACTGGCCCACGGAGCCGCTCTACTCGCCATACATTCAGCTTGTGCGTCAACCCATGTTGTTCTAGAATCACGCCACAGTAGTGAGACACTGGTGATGCAGAAGTGGGACTCACATCGTGACGAGATTGTTCTCTTCGAGACTGGCGAATAGCTGTGGATCAAATCGTGCTAGTGGTCCTGGGATCCGGTTAGTTGAAGACGCCAGTACAAAACCGCTTCTTGTGATGATCAGACAGTCCATCTAAATTACACAATGGAGATCGGCCAATGAGATGTACAGTAGAGCGACAGCCAATCGTAGCGGAACATTTTTTTTAACCTGAGTTAGGTTTATCTGCTTGTTTGTGCATCTGTCCGTAGGTGGGGGTGTATGTCTCCTCAGACATTCGTGGGGGTGATGGGCAGGTAGGATCCCCATCGCCCCGCCCACTTTTTGAGTTGAGGGAGCTTATCTGGACGTCCAGGAAGAGCAGAGCGTGCTGCCCATAACCCCGGTCGTCCCCCCATCCGCCGGAACCCAATAAGCGCTCGGGGGACAACTGCGAGGGCACATGGGGGAACGTCTTTCGATTGTCGGGGGTAGGTGCTTCACGATTTTGGGTCCACCCCCAGGTACAACTGGGGGTGGAGCCATTTCCACCTGCATTCCACCCCCACGAGTGTCTGAGTCTCTGTCTCTCTTTTTTTTCTGTCTGTCTACATAATGGCCCTTTGCCCATCTGTTTGTCCACGTGCCTGTCTGTCCAGTCTATTTGTCTTTTCGTCTGTCTATATTAATCTGCTTCCCTCTGTCTGTCTGTTTCTCTCTCTGTCTGTCTGTCTGTCTGTCTGCCTGCCTGTCTGTCTGTCTGTTTGTTTGTTCGTTTGTTATTCTGTCTGTACGTTCCTCTGTTGGTCGTCACTGTCTGGTCGTCAGATCTTTGTCTGGTAACCTATTTATCCGCACATCGACCCTCACCTTTTTACAATCAGACCACTGTTTGCTCGACCGAGTCCAATTGAGGAACAATGCATTAGCATAGGGCATTCTCCACTGCACTCCTACGACAGCTAATCGATTGTCGTATCGATCCGTTATTGATCGGTAAGCGACGATGACGTCATTTCGAACGGAGAACTGCAGCAGACCAGTGGAATTCTCTTTGTCGGCTCGTTCTTCATCGAATTTCGTAATGACTTCCTTCATATACGACTTTGCGCTGGAATGTACAGATTGCTGACGGTCAATAGGAGCAAAGGGGCGTGACCTGTGGGTCATACAAAGAAAGACCCCGTAAATCTTCTCTTGCTTGTTCCAGGTCTATTACGATGAACTCCAAAAGGCCGCAGACAAGCGGCGGGACCTCGGCGCGGCATTCTTGGGCAAAGACACAGAGGCTCTGCCTGTTGCTCTAGTTGTCTGCTTCTACCAGCAGCAGAGAACTCGAGCTCCACGCCGCAGAAAACAGCCACGGCCAGCATGCAGAGCCCCTGCGTCTGTGCGCAAGAACGCCGCGCCGCGATCCCGCCCCTTTCTACGGTCGTTTGAAGTTCATTGTGTTTTTCTCAGAAAAACTGGTTAAGAACGCTCACCAGCTCGGAAAGAAAGCTTCTATCTGTGAACGAGTATGAACGAAGGCATTTATGAAGTATTGCTTGGGGAATTCTGCAGGTAGCGGTAGATCTTCACACGAGAAATTGGCTGTTCCATCTGCAATAACTGTAAGTAAGTTGGAAAACTATTGAAATACGAAGAATTCTGCACGAACGTTCACATACTCGATAAAAGATAGCAAAATTCCATCTATAGAGCGACATCGAGAAAAAAGGCACATGCTGACAAGAGAGGGTAGATCTTCCGAGAAAAACGGGCACTGAGAATGTGTCATAAGGGAACTAGCATGAGGGAGCCAGAGCGGGCAAGTGGTTGAAGATAAGGGGGCTTCAGTGGCTGGGAGAAGGTTTATTAAGATGTTGATGGGCTTGTACCAGCTCCCCTCAATACCTTATTTTAAATACAACTTCTAAGTTTAATTCTTGGATAAATTAAATTGTAATACATCGAGAAAAACACAAGAAAATGCAGCCGAGCAATCCGAAACTTAGTGAAAAATGAGATATTAATGGAAACTGTTCCACGGGGTGACAAGAAATCATGGAACGGAATTTCATTTGGTTTTTTTCTCGTAAGATGTGCCTGTTGGAATGACTTCGACTAGATATTCCTGTAGCCACTGATCTACGTTATAGATGTGATTTAGAGAAGATGTGAGGTCGGTAATTATTTGCATGACAGAAAGCGGGAATGGAGTTCTGGAAATATCGAGTTTGTTGAATGTTCCACATTCGAAGTTTTCAAAAGCTCTGGAGCACTTTCAAGAGACAGCGACAAGGATCCTAGAAAACAAAGTTGTGACTTGGGCCAGGCAGCATTCTGGAGAGGAGATGTGGACCTTCTCATAGAATGGCACCCTCTCTCATAAGTCCTAAGGAACGCGAGAATGGATCGCAAGAATCCGGACTTCATCTCAGTGGACATAAGACCTCAACGACCTGGTCATTGGCCAGCAAGTTCACCCGTTTCGAACCCGTTAGACTACTCTGTCTGAGATATACTGGAGTAATTTGCCTGTTCGTAGCTCCGCTCAACAGTTGAGGCCCTGAGAAAGGATTCGACGGAAACCTGGAACAAGTTTACCGCGGACATCATCGCCAAAGCAGTGGACGACTTTCCAAGGCGATTGAAGAAGCGCATGGAAGCGAATTGCAACCGTTTTGAGCAAGGCTGATTGTTATGACGGATAGTCTCCTAATATGCACAAACGAAGTTCTTGCCTTCGATTACTACGAAAAAACATGGCACGAAAAATCCGTTCCATAATTTTTGTCACCCTGTATAGAAGAAGTAGCCAGCGATTTACGGGGATGGAGCGCGACCGGAGCGGCATGAGGAACTGGTAAAGAACTCACCATACTGTGGCCAAGACTCTGCCCATTTTTTCAGCGCATTCGTTAGTGCATACGGTAGGCTGCGGTCCTCCTCGCAAGCGACACCTTGAAGCGCGTCAAATCGAGACGTGGCCGGTAGTGGGTCGAGTTTCCAGTCACAAATGGATCTGAAATTACCACCTTTTTAGCAGATTTAGAGTAGCCCTCCTTCCAGTCAATTTAGATGCGTGCGTCAGTCGCGCGTCAGACGTACGCATCTGCTTGCGGGGGATTTTCCGTGGATACTGGTCAGCATTATGAGAAGAGGCACCGCGCGGTCGCCAGCCGCAAGGCCGGACACGTGTGCGTCTGACGTGCGTTTGGGCTGCGTCAGGGCTGTGTACAGTCACCTCCAAACGGTCTTTTAAGGGGCGGGACTACGGCGCGTGCACTCTGGTTGTCTGCTGCACCTCTCGGGGCAACGAGAAATCAGAACGTATCGGTTTTCCTACGTGTCTCTGCCCCTCGGTGCAGAAGACAACCAGAGTACCCGCGCCGAGATCCCGCCCCTTGTCTATGACTGTTTGTAGTTCACTTTATGCTCACGCGCGTCGAGCGCACGCACGTATCTGTTAGAAATTGCCCTAATTTAAGGGCGGTATGTGATGCTGACTAAACAGAACGCTCCATCCTGATTCAAAAGGATGCCATAAGACAGGAAAATACACCGCTATAGCTGGATTCGCAGCAGCTGCACGAATATCAGTTGTCCAGGGAGTCGAAAATGTCGCTTACCTGCTCGATAAGTAGTAGGTGACGAATGGATTACTTGCGGTGTCCAGTGTCGTAACCTTTTCCGTATAGACTAACGTTTCTCGTTTGACGGAATTGACGATAACGACTGAGTACGGCGATCCCTTGAGGTTTGCACAGTAGAACTCGCGTTCACCCTAAAAAAAGTAGCTCGTTCCAAAAATTGTGACCCTGACATCAATCTGTGGAATTTTTTTATTTTCTTAGAGGAGATCATACTCGCTAGCATCACAAAAACTTATTTATCCGGTAAGTGACGCCCTCCTACTAGCAAGACCAATAACTCAGGACGAACGCATTGATTTTCTTCACTCTCGAAATAAATGATTGGTGAAACAGGAAATCACATCGGAATTGATTCTTATTTTCGAAAATCAATTATCGATTGACGAGCAAAACAATCGGTACTTACGTCGAGTATTGGCTCATCCCCACATGTCGATGTAATAATGCCATTTCGGAGTCGATTTACAGCAGTAGAGTTGCCTTCGAGCTCGAGCTAATATTGATTTCATTGATTGCTTTTTCATTGATTTATCACTGTGTCAGTGAAAAATCAATCTGCCATTAATCGATAAACATCACCCACCAAGTCTATTGTAGGTATACTGTCGATGAGACCAACTAATCGATAAACTCGTTGATCACTGAAGCCATATTGTACCTAAAAAACTGCCCATGAAATATGAACTGACGCACGCCCAAGAGTTGGCGAATCAATCGATAATTGATCCATTGCGCAGTTACTGTTCAATGCAATGAAGACAATATCGATTGACTTTACGGGCTTGAGACAACACAAATACCACGACCCGACCACGACCACAACCACGATCACATCAATAAATCGATAATTTAGTTTCACCCTCAGCCCGGCACCAGCTCGAAAGCGAACCTGCGATGCATCGTAGCATGCGCTGCGCCGAACAGCATGCACTTCAGTGGTCTGAAAAAAGGCGGAGTCAGAGAAGCACAGTAATCAGAGTTCAGTGGGCGGGGTTAGATGGCTATGCCACGCCCACCAACCCATACCGGCAGAACAAGTTTTGGATGATGGACGATGATTCCATTGTTGTCCACGATGATACCGTACAACTGTTCTCCCTTGGGTAGACGCTCCGTGAGTTCTGCGAGTGCAATGTCCACACCTAAAGAGCACGCAAGGTTCAGAAGGAACAGAGAATCAGAGACGAGTCCGAAATTAGGGGAGGATTCCTCAGTTTTCACCTGCTATTCCTGCAACACGTTGACCGGCCCATATTCCATCTGGTTTTGTAACTATGGGCAGTGATATTGTGATAGTTGGTCCGAGTCCTTGCGCTTCCATGTAGAGGTTGGTCCTTTAAAATCAACAAAAATGACCCCACCAATCACCGCCACGTACTGGCAACAAAATTGCAATTGGATGTAAGCAAATGGGCCGCCAACTAGTAAATCAGTAGTTCAACTAAGTACGCCTACGAACCATAGCCAAATTTCAACTGGACATTGAACTGCTTTTTATGAATGATTTTCTTCGCACGTTCGTGAGGTTTCCGTTTTTTTTTTTCTGTCCACATTAAAATTAATACCTTTTCGTGGAAAAGCTAGTTTTAATTCATCAAAATTTAAAGTCGTCATTAAAGCTTATCAACAAAATCATGCGATATTAGAAAAAAAAAAGAAAAAAAAAACAAAATATAATTTCTCAGATTCCCATTCTCAAAGCCACAATGGCTGAAGGAGATTAGAACCCCCACCTGAACAAATCAATAACTATGAAAAACACTGACCAACTGATTCGTCGAGCCTCAATGGGCGTGCCCTCCAGGGATCGTCCCAGAGCAACACTTAGATGATCGAGGAAAGCTCTCGACTGTGGTTTTACATCCATAATTGAGTCAATAACTGAAAAATCGATGAATCGATTGAGCACCCTATTCTGGCCACACAAGCTGGTATCACATCAGTTTAGAAAAAATATTTGGGCGGTAATTACGGAGTGGGCTTTGATTTTCCCACCCTATTAGTTGAAGAGCAATTAAATACTGCAGAAAAAAAGACGCAGTTGTTTTACACACTGGCTCGTCCAGGCTCAAGGACAACTCGTACATGAAAAGCAATGAAAAGGTGTGCATCTCATAGGAAACCAGGAGTTTGGAGCGCTATAGCTGGAAAAGGCGGCGTTACCGAGGTCTGCGATTGGCCAGATACTTGATTTGACCAATCGCGAAACTTTATTGCGCCGCCCTACTATGTATAACGCTTCACACCCAATACTGGTAAAATCCTACTTTACCTGAATATCTAGCAAATGTCCTGCACGCCATCCAATGTAACAGAGGCAGTTGTCCAGTACCGTAACCCATTGAAAAACCGAACATGCGAATCTAAACTCAAACTGCACTTCTTATGAGGTTGATTCACTCAGATATATTTTATTATTGATCAAAACGTCCACTCACAACATCACCGTCTTTATGTTTCATTTCTTGGTCAAGAATAGCATGTGGCCATTCGTCGAGTCCATCCGTGAACAACATCAGGATCTTATGACCTCCTGATCGATAGTTGTTGAAGATTGAATCGGTCGAGTTGAGGTTCTGCAATATGGCGTGGGCTTCGATGCGTTCAGGAATGGAAAAGAAAATCCACGATAACGTACGCCTCTTAGTGCATCCAAAGAGAACTTCAGTGGAGGTGTGACATGAGCCTGATCTTTTTCTTCGATCTCACCGAGCCGCTCGAAGAAGATCTGAACATTGATGGCTCCTACTTTGTAATGAATAGCTATCGAATGCTTCCTTCCGTTAATTGGATTATGAGCCACAAAGTAAATGCAAATAAACAAATAAATTATTACTGCCTACAAATGGTGTGTGGTTCGCCATTTCGTCGAGAATAAATGATGTGAGACTTCGCTGCCACTCCTAACGCCACAACGACAACTATCACAAATCCAAAAATCGTTGTAGGAGGCACAACTACATATAAGCTAATAACCATTAAGACCTGATATTCGCACACTCTGCTCACGTTTTGTCTGCTTATACATTTCTCTAGGATGGGCTCCGACTAGCTTTATCGAACTGTTGCTCTGCTGGTTGAAAGCAAATTAGCATTGTGTAAGTGACAGTTGTCGTATTGATGAGTATGGTAACTACAGCTGCAGAAAATGTAAAATCATCCCTTCTACCCTTACGTCCGAATGCATGAACATCTATAACTCGTACGATCTCATGGGTGTACCTATATCGTCGTCAGGGTATTTGGGGCATTACCATGCGACCGTGATTGGCGCATTGATTGCGTGTGCCAATCACAGTGCCTTGGTAACGCCCCATTTCCCTCCTCGATGAAATACACAACCATCTCGCCTAGTTTGTTAGAGAATTCGTCGTTCCAAGTAGAAAGCAAAAGTTCACATCATGGTGTTGTTGTACACATATCAGAAATATTTCTAGGCTCACTCAGCTTAGTAGAGATGCGAAAACTCGTCCGAATGACAATAAATGTAAGCCTCCATCTTTCGCAGTGTTTAATCAGCAGTATCTCAAAGAGGGCACAAAGACTTCCTTGATAAGTTGGTCAACAAGCATGGGACAAGATTTTGGCCATCCATGATGGAAAACGAAAAAAAAAACAGATATTCATACGTCTTCGTCAAAAGACATGCCACTAAAGTTCGTTTTTTCACCAACTACATTAATCTGTACATTTCTGCCAGAAAACGCATCCACAGCCTCCCCAACCCTCGTATCCTTCGAACGAGGACAATAGTCAGTCATCCGCAGATGGCTCCCTCGAGAGATGCGAATGCAAAACTCGATAGGAGTCGGCGAAAACACAGCTGACTACGAAAACTTGCAAATTTCACTATTGAAGCTTATCGTTGAGTTGAAGCCGCATCAAAGAAACGGACGTCGGGTGGGCGGAGCCTATTTCAACTACATTTTTGATTTCATTCGAAAATTCTTCTTGCCCGGGCGTAACTGGAGTCATTTTCTGCAGGAAGAGAAGGTGGGAATTTCAGGACCCCTCCATGCTTTGGTTCTCCAGCCATCCGAAAGCGCGCAACAGCTAAAGTGCATTTCTAGGCAAATCAGAAATTCTGTCTGGAAACCCCACCCGGTGGGCGCAGCCTTCTCGAGACATCAATAATTCAACGGTCCCACCTAGGAAGGGTTCATATGAGTGGTACAATGACCGTCGCAAGAGGAGAAGAGAAAGAGGCCGGGAAAGACTAGAATAATATGGTAAAGTATAAAGAAGACAACAGGCAACAGACAAATTAGCAGAGGCGGTTCAGCTAACCACTTTATCCCAATCGG
>JARK01000083.1:26049-70460 GCA_000688135.1 Ancylostoma ceylanicum | reverse complement strand
TTCACACATACACCATTTCATATTTATGTATACGGATGAGATGTATGTGCTGGAGAAGAAGCAAAGTAGAGGGAGCGGCGACGAAACAAGATGCAATCACCGAATCACAAAGTTAGCTTGGTAACAATGAGGTAGTTGCATCACGTAATGATTTGATCGACAGTCAAGTTGAAACTTGCTGATATCTGTTGATTGCCACGTGGCTGTGCAAGGTTGGATACAACTTGTTTTGGGCTAGTTAAGTTGGATTCGAGTTGTCTCTGCCTCGGATAGGTTGGAAACAACTTGTCTTCGGCGAGATAAGTTGTTTCCAACTTGTTTTAAATGAGATAAGTTGGAAACAACATGTCTTAGGTGAGGCTATGGCCGAAGATATGTTGTATCCAACTTGTTTTCAGCCTCGAAAAATTGGACACAACTTGTTTCCGCTCTAGATAAGTTGGATACAACTTGTTTTGGGCCCGATAAGTTGGAAACAACTTGTTTCAAAACTTCTGAGTGTGAAAGCACCTCATTCATGAACAGAAAATAACATTACCTAGTGGATCAGTCTCTGAAACATTTAACACACTGACGTGAATGGGACCTATGGGTGGGTCCCATTCTGGGGACCACCATGGACCAAGGAACCCCCAGATGGATACGACAAAAATGGAGAACCCGAAGCCAGAATCTCTTGAAAGTCTGCATAGATAGGTTAGTTCACTTAAATTTGACTATGACTACCTTTTTGTACCGTAAAGCCAATCTAGCGGGTTACGGTAGGTATATTTCATCAGCTACAGCAAAAAATCAATGAAAATGTATTAAAAATACCGATGATGGGTTAATTATGTGTGCATGTTGGAACCTATATCAAATTGTATTATGTTTGTCTTTGTTTCTGAGAATAGGTATGCATTTATCAAAATTCGCCAAATAATCGCCAATACTAGTGATATTTCGATTTTTTGATTGATTGTAGTTGTTGCCGTTTATTGATTAATTGTCGATAATAACGACGATAATCCTCGTATATAAATACTAATAAATCATAATAGCGCATTGTCCACGTAATTATCTATTAAATTAATAGTGCACTCACTAGTCAATGAGGAAAACAATGTCCTTCGGTGCCGATTCCGCGTTCACAAACCAGGGCCGAAATTTCGGATCAAACAGGTCGATTGTGATTGGCGCCGGTTCGACCCGCCAATAGCGTCCTTCAACCAGTGGAAATCGGGGTAGCAACTTGGCGCACAAACGATAGCTTACTTGGATACATTCTTGTTACACCGCTATAGGTGCCGATAAATTGATGTCGCATCGTTTCATCTTCCCTGGAAAAGTCGTTGACAGAGAAAAGGATCGCAGTATGGCCACGCCCACTACTTAACTGATTGCCCTGTATCTTACCGCTTATTTTCGGCCATTGTTTTCTCAACACTTTCAGCACCTGTCCAGCTGAAGTCACGAATCACTTTTGGATCTGAAAAGGTAAACTGTGAAAACTTCAAATACTGCCATTGTGCTGCTATTCTCCCGCTCAGCACATCAATACGCACCACATCTATAGGACTCGATGTTCACATGGACTCCAGAGGTCCTAGCTGCCGAGTTCGACGCTTCCCTCACATCCGAGTCGTTCAAGAGCTGTTCGAATTTTGCGCACACTGACTCGTCTTGCGGTATAGAGAACTGAACATCGATCGATTATCGATTGATGCGCAAAAGCAGGATTATCGAGTTCTGTCTCAATTTTAAACTGTAGTCTTTAATGCTCACCTGCGAGTCGTCGTAGGTGGTATAGAACCTAGCCGATCCTTCAGCCGCACGAGTGAGCTTCTGGAAAATCAATAAATCTCCAATCAATAACTGTCATTCAGTGACCGAACATTGTAAGTTCTGTTAGTATTGCTGTTGTATGTTCAGGTTTACAATATTTGATCCATTATAGGTGCATTCAATAATGAATGAATGAATGAATGAATGAACGAATGAACGAATGAATGAATGAACGAACGAATGAATGAATGAATGAATGAATGAATGAATGAATGAATGAATGAATGAATGAATGAATGAATGAATGAATGAATGAATGAATGAGTGAATGAATGAATGAATGAATGAATGAATGAATAAATGAGTGAGTGAATGAATGAATGAACGAATGAATGAATGAATTAATTAATAAATGAATAATAGATAAGTAAACGAACAAATAAAAAATAAGTAGATAGATCTCGTTGCCGTGAAAAAGTGCAAATCAAAAACGGTGACCTTTCCCTCAAAGTAGTGGGATTTAAACTTTTGGAAAGAGCGTAAGACGTTCAAAACTAAACTAGGATTTCAAAGACTGATGAGCAGGATTCCTATCATCGACAGATCGATGATCCTTGTACATAGTATCTTTATTCACCGTTGATACTGTACCTCCTGGTGAGAGGGCGGGGTTAACCCGTCTCATGCTAGAGATACCACTCACTAGGCAGAACGATGTTGTAAGCCGCACAAGGCACACTCTTCTCCCATTTCTCACAATTCCATGCACAGTATCTCTCTGCAATAAATCTACCCACTGAACCACCGCGTTTACCACGCATTCGGACGGTTTAAGTCCAAGAGTCTCAGCGCCCACTATAATTCCAATAAATCCTCTTATATAAATCCTGGTAGTGCAACAAAATTTTCTAGAGCGCAGACGTGGGGGGCCGGCACGTGATCGCATTCTTTCATCATGGGCTCCGCCCATAGAGCGTGATAGAGCGTGTTGGAGGGTGAGGCGAAACTTACGAGACGGTCGGCCGATGTTTCATCATAGGTGCATGGATGTAGTGGAACTCGCGGTGGGACCCAACCTTCGCTGGTTTCGTTGGTCACGATGATGATGAATACAGTCGCCAAAGATAAAGGCGAGAGACTTAGACAGTGATCTCAGGATTTCGCGACGGGACCAGCCTCCTGCGCTGGCAGTCCCGCGGCCTACGAGTGAGACAGTGTTTACCAGTTTTCAGGCTGCATAATGTACGGAGCAGGATTATCCCTATGCAGTGCTCTGCAGCTCCCTACGGCATCGTGTAGCCTACAGATGCACAATCGCGGCGGCGCTGTGCGGCCCACAGATACCCGATCGCGGTGGTGCTGTGCGGCCCACGCACGACCCACGTCAGTTCCACCATGTAGGTGGCCGGGAGAGGGGATCCGCAACGCCGAGGCCGCTGAGCAGCGTCACCACCTTTTCTGAACACTCCTCAACTTCCTTTTATTGCACTCAAGATCTACAAAGGATGCGTGTACACCGATGGTGTACAGGGTCTCATCAGTGTTGCAAATGCTAGGAAATCGGTCTCATGGTGCGAAGGGTGCGCCAGCGCCCAGTGCTGCAAAAAACGCTGAGATACGAGATCGCCAATGGAGGAAGGTTGTGCTGGCGGGTAGTAGTGTGAAGAGCGCCAAAGATATGGGTCCATCGATACAAAAAGATGTCTTGGTCCCATTATTGTGGAAACCCCAAGGATGTGGGTCCACCGATGGAGAAAATTAGTCAGCGCTCAGCATTGTGGGAAAACCTTGGGCAGGGAGGGTGCGCCGCAGCTCAATAGCGTATAAAATACCATGCGTCAAAGGAGTACCAGAGCGCTTAAGCTCAACAGTGTGGGAAACGTCCAGATACAGTAAATAAATGCTGTGATAAAGAACGGGAGGACATTACACCGGGGAGTAATTTACATGACGATATGTGATGAAGAATTTTCGATCAGGGCTATAATCAAGGTAGAATGCTCGACTTTAGCAAGGCTGCCAGAATAGCAGAACGTTAGCTAGGGTGCCAGAATAGTATACGCATTTCATATGTGGGGTTCTGTGTTTGGGCACAGTCAATGATTATCGCTTGTTTCCTAATTTTCTAAGGTCTCCAAAAGCATGAATACTTTGCACAAACTTCAAGTGGCTGCCCCACCCCACTTCCTAGCGTCCCGTAGGGGCGCTAGTAGAGGAAACGAATGAAAATAGAACAAAAAGAGAACATACTATAGCAATTAACTTGTCTCAGAAAAATTAACGAGGTATGTCAAGATTGAACTGATGCAGAAAATTCCCGAATAGCAGTAATTTATACTAGATCCACGCGTCGGTCGCGCGTCAAACGCACGCCTCTGTTGCGGAGGCTTTCCCATGAGGACCGTTCCCGGCTTGCACGAGGGCGCAATTGCTTGCGTCTCACCTGCGGCTGACTGCACCATTTCCCTGTGATGTTAGGGCAACCGTTCAGAGTCGTTCAGAGATCATGAACAAAAAGGATCCAAAAGTGACAGTTTTGAACCGATAATCGATCTCTCTTCAGCAAATGACAGCTAACAATTAACTTTTAGAGCTAAACAATTCTTATTTTTCGTTTTTAACAGTTCACAGCTTCTTGCTTCAGCTCCTTGCTTTGACACTGCTCTCAGTCCCACCACTCCCTTTCCCCCACAATTTTAATCGAATTTAATTTGTTAAATTAATTTTAAATTATAAAATTTATTTTAATCAATCTACATATTTGTCCGATAACTGCAGTGTCGCTCATTGTCATTCATTATCGCTTTTTTCCTTCACTTGAAATTTACTGTTGTTTATTGTATTGTTTCCGACTCGGTGTTTTTTATTTTAACTCCATTTTTGCAAAATTTGCAACACAATTGGCTTAGTTCCATCTCTATTAGGGGACAAAGTTGAAAAGAAAACCCAGGAACCCAGAAAAATTCCGGATCTCTCCAAAATCGCTGGATTTCTCTTTGGAAGTTGTATAGATGGATTCAAAAATAATTTCAAATGGATGTTGCTCATTCGTTTGCAGCAGCTGCAGTGAGCAGCCATTAATCAAACGGAACCCAGCTGAAATTCTGAAAGCTTACGAATTTCCGGAAACTTTTTGAAAAGATAGAAATATTAATAAAATTCAACTGCTATTGCTTTTTAAAGAAAGGAATGGGGCAATTTTATGCTAGGTGCTCTCTCACTAAGTTTCACTACTTTTTTGTGAAAGAAAAGAAAACTGAAGCGAAACGGGAACGGGAACCTAATCAGATCCATGAATTTTCTTGAATTCTTAAAATTTTCTTGAGTGAATTCCCGAGAATGCTTCTAAAGGGAAAAAAGAAAAAAATTATAGTGAGTTCTTTCCTCTCTTCGATCTTTCGAGAAATCTGCCCCCCGTCCCCCAATGTGGCTTTCTAATTAGTGCAGCGGCGTTGAAAGGTGCGTTGTCGTTGGCTATTGTTCCCTCCATCCTCTCCCACCCCCGGGTGCTCCGTCCTACTCAATAATGCCAAATTATGCCAATGTCGCCGTCGGCGTTTTCAAGACGTCAATTCCGTGCTCGTTCCGAATTCCAGCAGCGTGAGTTATCGTATTACATGAGGGCGTCATGATGCTGGACCACACCACCTCCCCACCCCCGGTTTGGAAGTGAAAAAGCTGGTCCCTCACACAAGGCTGCACCGCCGCAAATCCACAAGTTTTGCGCGGTGGGCCGCTCTTCCTAATTAGGGATCGATTCGAATCCCTCTCTCTCCCGCATAGTGAAGAAGAAGCAGCCTGGATAACCTATCCCGAGGGAATAGAGAGAGTGAGGAGAGGCGAGAGAACGGTGGCAAAGGATGGGAAAGCGGAAAACATTGGATGCGCCCGGAGAAGGGTGGAATTTTCAGGATTTCCACATCTCCAGGGACGGACCTTGGTCTAGGATCCGAACAGAGCCGGACAGGTACAGAAAGCTTAAATTTGGTCCGTACTCAAGTGATTTAGGATCCGTTTCCCGGGAAAATACAGACGAAAACTTTTTATGAATCCCATCTTAGGGACGCTTCCCAACTAATGCCGATTGTTCCCACGGACATCGCCGCATTCACATTGGATCCGCTTAGCTCATTTGAGCCATTACTCATCAAACAGAGCTAGCACTCATATAGTACGGAGTGTTTTGGTAACTTGAAGAGACGTTCGTTTTTTTTCTGGAAAAATGCCTTGTATTTCCCGAGAATTAGTGAGAAATGTACGAAAAGTTTACGACACCACACTTGGGGCAAAATCCGGAACAAGAATGCAATGATAGACATCCGAGATGTTAAATTGTAACAAAGCAAGTGTATATCGTTTTATATTAGAGTAGAAATTTACATACATAAATATTCGATCACGAATAGGGATTCAGGATATCGAATATTCGAAAGACCGAGCCAACTTTTCTCTCAATTTTCCAGCCAACTTTTCTCTTCATTTTTTTCTCTGAAAGAGAATAGTCGGCATAGAGGAAGTCGCATGTTTGCGAGGCTCGCACAGGTCTCCCTTTTTTGAATACTCGAATTTTCAATTTTAATGACCTCCACCCAGTTCCCAAATCTGCATTTGCCTTGCTAGAACCCGAAGCAAAGGTAATAAAGGAGAAAGTTCAGCAGGAGCATGACAATTTGGGCTGTTCAAAACAAAAAAAGAGGATGAGACGTGAACCAAACAGTAGAAGCGAAAAGTATAATATAAGAAGGATGAAACGTATGTAAAGAAAACAGTAGAAGGGAAAAATATAAAATAAAGGAAAAATATCAGAGGAAACATAGAGGAATAGATATTTTCGCTATTTATATTGAAGCACATACGTAAAGACATTATTCGCAAAAAAATAACGAGAATTCAAAGGCATAAGAGCTGTATATTTCAACCATTCCTCAAAATTCTTTCAAGGTTTTTTGTCGGGCTTAAATTTCCATGGATTTTTGTTGAAATTTTTCGCTCTGAAGGGGAGTATCCGGCATAGAGAAAGCCAAATTCTCGTAGTTAGCCCCACCTGCAGTGCCTTTGTCCGGTCAGCAAATAACTGCTCCAATTTTGATTTGGCTGATTCCAGCGCCTCCTTTGGATACTCGGACTGAACCCGCACGTTCGACTTGATGTCCTCGAATGGCTGTAAACAGAAAAGAGTAATAAACACAAGGATTCGTATGCAGGATTGATTAAAAAGAAAAACTGCCCAATGGCGTGAGATTGGAAGCACTTTAAGGCCCCTTTATCTATTCGCTTTTTTTCTCAGAAACCTTATATGAGCAAACAGGGAATCCATGAGAAGTTCCCACTTTGTTCATCTATCGATATTCATTCCCAAACAATTAAATACGTTCCAAAGGAAGAACAACTGAAAATTTTCAGCAATTATTTTGCCCTTGTATTATTAAGCGAAGTATGTATGCACGTGTTTTTTATCCTGGAAAGCTGTCAAAATTCGCAGTTTTCTTTCTTGGAAAAAATTGGGTGAACGTTGCCTAAGAAGCTATGCGAACCTGTGTATGAGTCGGTCATTACATGTGAAGGCTTCTGGGCAGTAATACATCATTGATATTACCAGGGTTAGCGTGTTAACGTCACCCAATTTACAGTACCATTCACTAGATTTCATCAGCGCGGGCGTCAACATACTTATCCTGGGTAATCCCAATGAACTCAATGATGGCCAGACCCTGGACTCGAGTACATTTATAAAATCGAGCAAAATGCCGCGCTCCTTCCAGCATTAGTCACTTTCCTACAGAAAAAAGCCTCAGAACTGGCTTTTTAGCGAGAATGGCTACTACAAATATCATTTCGTAGATGCACTATTCGTAAAACTTGAGAAATGTACCAACGTATCCATTTTTAGAAAAGGTACCATATTTTCAACTGGAACTTGGGCTGAAAACTTGGTTACTACGTAGGCACAGCAAGTTAAATGCGGTCAGATTTCCATGAATTTGTCTAATTCTGTTAGAAGTGTTAGCAGCTCATGAAGAAAATGAAAAGTAAACAAAGGAGTAGCCCAGGGCGAAAATCCGTAATCCCTTCTCCACAGAGTTCAGCCACGTTTAAGTGTAAGAAGCCACAGCGCTTGGAGCACTTGCGGCGATATATGGTTATGAGACTTTTTCAGTGTAGCAGAGAATCCTTTAGGCCGGGTCTTCTTGAGCCGTTTTCTCTCTTCTTTTTTGCAGTTCAGCAGCCTATGAGAGTACTTGTTCTAGCTGGCATCCCAGAAGTACTAACAGAAAAGATCGACTTGGAAGTGCTATCTACCATACTTAGGACCGAATGAAAACCGAATAATTTTGTTAATTTAATAAACAATTTAGAAAACAATTTGAGCACTCAGATATTCGCAAATGAGAAAGACCTACGGCTTTTCTTGTGCTTCATACAACACAGTATTGGTCTCTAATGTAAAATCATTTGAATTTTCAATTTATTCGAAATATTCGATATTGGATAGCCAAAACATTCGATTTCGAATAAAGGCAAAATTCAAGTTTTCCAACATCATAGACCAATAGAGTCCTGCATAAAATACAAGAAGAGCCCTAGAGTGTTCTCATTCTTGAATATCTTAATCTTTTAATTGTTTCCTGTATCGTCAATTAAAGTAACAAAATTACTCGGTTTTTATTCGGCCCCAAGTATACTATCTACATGTTATGAGGCGGCTTTGAAAGGTCTGAGGCGTTTCAGTAAAAGGTAGAAAAAGCTAAATAACCAAACAAGGACACCGATCGAAATCATAAAGGAGTTCAGGTCCTGAACTGCACGGAAATACTTTCTGGACGTACAGGAATTAAACAAAACTGGTGTCGAAGACCAATTTCCTAAAAATTCCTGGCGTTGACTGGGATAACACAGCTCACAAGGTGTTTGGCAAGGCAGCTGGCAAGGTGCTGGACCGGAATGAGAGTCCTGAGCAACGTGGAATCGAAATCGTTCACAGAATATTCTAGGAGAAAAAGCTCGAACATCTTTTTTTGGGCTTAGTAAGGCAGTGAAAAACGGGAAACTTGGTGCTCCTTCACCGGCAAATTCAAGTTCACTTCAATCATGGAGAACACATCCCTCGAAAATCCGCAAATCTCCAGGAAGTCTTCCAGTGAGCTTTGTTTCATTCTCGCATATTAACCGTGCTTTCGCATTCTCGCATATTAACCGTGCTTTCGCACGACCAGAAAGGTAGCTTAAACTTTAGACAATTCCAAACAAACTAGATGGATTCTGCTTAGGTTCTGGTAGAATTACGCTTTTTCTTGTTGCATTCCTGACAGATTTCGTGAAATTCAGAGAAAAATGGAGAACGAAGAATCACCCAAGATTAACAGCATAAGAGAAATTTCCTAGAAAACATTTTCTTTCCAAAAATATGAAATTGATAATGGAAAATTTCTGGGAACTCTTCCACGGTAAACCTTGGAGGTAAACTCATCACTGCGAGCTATTCTCCAATCACAGAATTGGAAATGAATTCGCCAGATTTGAAAATGCGCGATTCACATGGAATTCAGCGGATATTCAATGAAATTCTCTATGAAGATGGTGAGATTTCGGAAAAAAGCGGGTTAAGTGGGTATTGTGTGGAACTTACCGAAGGCTGCATGCATCATCGAGATTACCCAGGGTGAATGTGCCAACACTACATAAATTTACCCACCATTAGAACTGGTGTCATCCCATTTACCTTAGATAATCTTGGTGATACATTCAGGCCCGGGAAACCGTGTGATCACCATCCATGAAGTCATATTGTTCTGCTTCCTCTTCTCCCATTCCTATTGCTTTCAAACCCTCGAAAAATGCACCTCATCGAGTAATCTGGCCCTCGACTGCTCTTCGAAGCGGCTGATGAGCAGCGTGGAGAACGTGTCGAGTAGTTTCGAGTCCTCGGTCCGCGCCACGAATCGGCCGGCGACAAGCAGCACGCGGGCGACCAGCCACAATGACATTATCGCGGCGTTGGCATCTGAATCGAAACGGAACACTTCGCCGACGAAGACGCCGCGGACGACGCGTCAATTTCGCCGCTCTTCCAAGAACTAAAAAGAGCACGGGAGGAAATTGAATTAAACTGGAGACAGTGCACTTTCAGCTGTGGATTGAACACTTTGAGAAGAAGTGCTAAACAACACAGGAGAGGAAAGCCATCGCGAAAAATCCGCAGCGGAAGTAGCACGGTTGCAAAGGCGGACGTGTGGCGGAAAAAGCCGCGCACGTGGGCGCTGCTCGATTTACATGGTAAACATAAGTTTGCGTCAGAATGCCATTGTGATCCGGAAAATCAACGGCGACCGAGAGGAAAAAATGTAACTTGAAGAAAAAAATCCTTTCATAGCGCGAAGAAAAGAAGAGCTTCAAGAGGAGTAGAGTAAGTGGCTTGCTTTCAGCGATGATGGGAGTGTTAGAAAGTAAAACAGAAGAAATCAAAGGTGAACAAAATGCTGCTCCGCTTTGTAATACATCAGTGGAAAGGCTAGAGCGATAAAGATCATACAAATGTCAGTGAGTGATATAGCCGTAGGATAGGGAAAAGGGCTCATTCAGAGAATACTATGGAATGAGTGGGAGACATTACTGACAAACTTTAGGATGAATATGAAGGCTAAGCTGTAAATGAAGCATCACATATGTAAGAGAACAGTCCCACGGTGAGCTACCCGTTCCCACAGAGACTCCCATGGATCAGAATATTTGTCCCTTCGTCACGTCCACTACTCGAAGAACGCTATTTTTTAGGCTATTTAAAATCATAAAGGCCATGAGCAAGGTAAATCTCAGGGGGGGGGGAGGGGTAAAAATGTCAAAATGAGATTTCGAACAAACATGCAAACTCGATGCAAGACTCGTGCAGAATTTATGCAATCTAAGCCGGGAAGCTTGGATGTGTGCAGAGTTTACAATAAATGTGCATGGCTCGCAAATCACTGGTGACCATACATATCTCTTATAGAACCAGAAAACCACAATCAACGGGGATTTGCACCAAGTTTTCGCTGTGTATTCGTCATGCAAGTATATCGCTTTGTTCATGCGAACCGAAAGAACGTTGACATCGGCGTGCCTGGAGTGTGAATGGAATTTGCATGGGATGTGCATGAGATGTGCATCAACAAGTAGTGATGATCATATACCACTGTTCACTCACGAAGATATGACTTCGCATGACTTCAATCAGGTGGGCTGGGGGGAGAGGGGGGAGGGGTCAGAGGAAGTAACTATGTATCTAATCTACATCGATTGTTTTTTTCAATTTCTAGGAGACATATATCAAGCTTGCTCTGGGAACATCACGCATGCAACTTTATAGCTGCAAATCGAAAGTTTTCACTTCCTTGCCCATTATTTTTCGCAGAAAACTTGTGGAATCCATGGAACGGCCCTGAGCATGGAACTGCTCACTCTTCTCTGAACAAAATCACTTTACGACATGAAATAATCACGACTGTTAACATTATTTTTCGACCCATCAGTTGACTACAGAAAAATCTACCTAACATCGATTTTCATTTTTCGTTTTCTTTGACAACGACAGGCGTGGGCATAATCCTCAATTTAACTTCACTGAAGAGAGCAAAGCGTTGGCTCTTGAAGAATCGACACGATTTAGCTTGTATTTCCTTGAGGTTTAATGCTTAGTTGCAGATAATAGGCTATGAAGGCTCACATGGTTTTAGTGTGACGGTGAGTCACCCATGTCAACCATCATAGTCTGTGCATTCACTAGCATCATTCTAAGGATAAAATTTAAAAAAAGATCTGGCAGATAAAAAAAAGGCGTAGTAAAAACTAGAAGCAGCAAGAGATTTCTGTTATTACCATCGATAATTGATCTGTATTAGATGTTACGGATGATTCTAGTACTAACAGTAGGAAATGCATGATTGATGTGAGTCACTGGTGCCTCACGGTGTTCTGAGTGTGTGATCCACCCTCTACCATTATGATAGGCTGGTGGACGCAGAAAGTGGGCTCGAGAAATGAATGAATGAATGAATGAATGAATGAATGAAACGTAGGAAAAAACTGGCGTCTTCGCCGCTTTGGGGATCCGGATGAAATATAAAGGTTATAAAAAATATTAGTTATAATACTAAGTAACCAATAACAATTATTATTCAGAAATAGCAATAATAATGAACAATTAAACTAATACAAAGCTTTTATTTATTTTGCAAGATAATTTCAGGAATTCGGCGATCCATTCTCGGGGGCGGAAGGGAGTTGGGGTGGGGGAGGGGCTCGCCCCTGCGTCCGCCACTGCCATGAACCTATGGGAGTGGCAATCACTGAAATATTTGTTTGTGACAGAGATTTTTTCGAGTGCGGGAGTAGGACATAAGTTATAGCGACGTGTACTGCAATAACGTCACTTACCCTCTACATGTACAATACAACAAGTAAGAACGAGAGGTTGCATGATGTGAATGACCTTTTCGCAGAATTTTACGACAATTACTCTCTGCCCTCACGTATTGTTTCGCGTAAATAACCATAGAGTCACGAACGAGAAGGAGTGGTTTTGGATATAAAAAAGCCAAACTGAGTGATGAACAGATAATAAAACAGACAAAGACATCGGAAAGATCAGGCAGACCTTCACGGCTTGTAGACTTGTGGATACCAGGCATCAGGTTAAAAAAACACAAAGGAGACTAAACAGCGAGGACTGATCAGGTGTCACTGGTTTGACAAATGCATGATGAGGGTCATTTCCCACGTAAATTTGCTGTGTGCACATGGACTCAGCACTGAAGGGAGATTCCGAAGGGGCTGCACGTGGGTGTAACGACCGCGAATTTGTTGGACTCCTGGGTCAAAATCTTGGTGGTCTAAAAATACTGCCCCATATTCGCAAGATGCTCACACAGGGAATCAGAGGCTGTAATGGAACCTTTAGTTTCCGAGAGAAAGTTATGAATTGATACGTGTCAGTCGGAAAAAAGTCAAAGAAGCTGATTGGAATAAAAATGAAGGCCCGATGGTGGGGTTCTGGAAGTGACTAATATTATATACAGAAATTTGAAAAGTAGCGAGTTGATCGAATAATGCATAGGATACATTCGATATTCAAATATTCGACTTAGAATAAGCTGACATAGCGATGTGTTCAGGGCGGAGAAATCCCTACAGCTTTGTGTGAACGAAAATAAAGGCTGTGAAGATTGATGTTTTGGAATTTTTGATTTTTTGGTTGGATCTGTGAATTGTTACTCAAATTAACTTCATTTATTCGATTTTTATTCGGTCAACACTCTACTGAGAGGATCAAATATGTATATGACTATGTATTATAGTATGAGCGGAGATGAAGCTAAGTATTATACGGACGCCCGAGCGAAATGGTACCTTTTTTTCAAGAGTAATAACAGGTTATACCGGGATCAGCGGGATCACCTGGCAACAATTCCATATTCAATTTTAAACCAATTAGTCAATATGGCGAAGTTTCGCGAGAACAGAACGAGGTAGTCGTTCTAGCCCTTTGCCGGCTGTAAATCTTTTTGTGATTTCGTGCCTTTCCATAGAAGCGAGTAGGAGTACACGGAGGACAACAACAAATCTCGAACTTGTGAAATGTTGACATTATTGAAAGAGTGCATCCGTCGAAAACACAAAGAGCAGTGTAATAACACATCGAATGTAGCTAACAAATGTAGTTGTATTGTACAGAGGGATGTTTTTGTCAAAATAAGAGAGCACATTCCGCAGAAATACGAAAGACCCGAGTATAATACCATCAACAACTACTTCGAAACAACGTTACATGTTCGCAGCTTCTCCTTCTGAAATTTTCTTCTCAGTATGACCAGCGACTGTTGCAAGGTGATGTATGAGGTAAATAAACTTGCAAAAATGTGGTATTTAGTCCTGAAAACGAATGCATAGAACAGGACCATGTTATGTAGGTAAACATTTCACAGGATACAGTCGACCTTTCCAGGATGGAATTCATTAAACGCTCACCAAGCAGGCCAGCGATGGTTAGCGTTATTGGTTACCCTATAGACCATGTTTACTTTGGAGGCGCAGAGCATGGAAGTTGATTTGGTAGCCAGATTTAGGCGTCTTGTTCTTTCATAAATCCTAGTTCAGTATGTTCATATGCGGCATTATTCTTAGCCATACATTTATGCTCTCAAGACGATCTCGAATCCCCTCATTTATGTTTTCTCATAAGGGATGAAAACTGGCGCTCAGTCCCATTTTGCNAGAAAAAAGACATTATGGCAGAAATTGAGAAAATTGAGAAGGAATCTCAACTACAAGCAGCTATAGCTGAAGCAAACGGCCTTACTATTAAGTTGTCCGCAAAACTCGACAAATCTAAGAGTATTCGTGAAAATAATGATACTTTTCCTGGATATATGGACACCGGAGCTCAAAGACTAAATGCTCCCAATAAAGATAAATCAGAAATCGTCCAAGATACTGTCTCTAGTGTTCATTTGGAGGCCAGATTAGGCCAGAAAAACAGCGGCGGGGTCAGACAATCAAAAGAGAAGCACAGCAGCTATCGACCTCATTATGGTAAAGGATGCATATTTTGCCAGAAGGGCAATCACTCCACCTTGCGATGTCGTACCGTCAGCGATCAAAACATGCGCCGAAAAGTACTTAGACAACAAAATCGCTGTTGGAAATGTTTCTCACGAGACCACAATAGCTTTGTCTGCCGAAAACAGGACTGTACATTTTGTGGCCAGAAACACCATATCTGCCTGTGTTTGAAGAAAGACAAGCGACAGGGTAATTATGGTAACGAGCGCCGAGCAAGGAGCATAGCCCAAAGCAATCCAAATCCGAGGGACTATCTGAATCGTAACCATAGGTCAAATAACAGCCAATCCTGTTACAAAAAATCGTCAGCAGCAAATGAACAGATGCACGTTGAAACTTTGCTAAAATCCAGCCTTTGCGGTGAAAATGCAATGAACGAACAGCTGGTGTTGCTGACAGCCGAAGGCAGCATATGGAATTCAAAGATTCAACAATACCAGAAAATTCTTTTCGTTTTCGACTCAGGTGCACAGAAAACAGTCGTTGACGAAGATCTCGTAGAACAATTCGGTCTACCAAAGCATATGACGGAAAAATGTTCAATTTCTGGAATTGGTGGACGTAGTGAAACGTTCAAAAGCCACACTGTCCCTCTCAGAATCGGGACGGCATTCGGAGAAGCCATCGAAATAACCGTCCAAACCAGACCGGTGATCACAAAAGGATTTTCACCTGTTAGACTTGAACAAGATGACGTCGCCTTTCTAAAAGCCAACGACATTTTCTTGGCAAATACTAAGCTACGTGGAGAACATCAAGTTCCACGCGTTTTGGTGGGTATTGATTACTACCATGACTTAATTACCCACACTGAGACCCGAACCCCATCTGGATTGCATGTTGTCAAGACAGTTTTCGGTCACGCAATTTACGGTCGTGGTCTGAGCAGCGCAAATCAGGCTGAATCTGTCAGCTGCAACCTGACAGCTATCTGTGAGGAAGCGGAACGCCAGGTGCTGCAGAAAAATTCTGGACTTGATAGACCGCGATGGAAGCGTCAAAGAGGCAACAATTTCCGCAAAAAGTCAGGAAAAATCTTCCACGCCTACGGTTCCAGAGCATCTTCACTTCCGTCAAAGGAAACTGCTACAGATGTCGCAAAGAACCACTCTGTAGCCGTAAGAAGGCCACGATGGCCACAACTCCAACCGTCTGCCGTCAACTCCAGCCGCCGTCCCGCACTCCAAGCCAAGCCGCCTTCCACGCCGTCCAGCCGCCGTTCGCCTCCAGTTACTGCCACCCGTCATCGCGTCCCACGTCATCAAGCTGTACTTCGCAATCGACGACGTCAAGATGTCAATCCTCGCCGCACCACGACGACACGGAAGAAAGCTAAAAACATTGATCCCAGTGGTAATTATTGTTGTCGCTCGCCGCAGTATCATCGACGAATCGATGATCCTTTCTGTATCCTAAACCATCAGTCTTATCGTACCTCATGTGGAGTGGGCGGAGCTGACCCGCGTTATGCTTGTGATGATACTTACTAGTCAGAATGATGCTGTAAGCCGTAACAGGCACTCACTTCTCTCCTCGCTCACTATCTCACTTGTACAGTAATAAATCTATTAACATCCACTGAACCATCATATATTTTGTGTATTCGGACATAATAAGTCCAAGGAGTCTAAGGCGCCACCATCCGCCATAAGTCGCCACATTTTCTGTGCACATTCGGACGTTCTAAGTCCAAGAGTCTAAGGCGCCACCATACGCCATAAGTCGCCACAGTTCCTGAGAAGACAAGTTGAATCCAACCTGTATCTGCCTCGGATAAGTTGGAAGCAACTTGTCTTTGGCGAGATAAATTGGAAACAACATATCATGGGTGGGGCTAAGCTGAAGATATGCCGTACCAAATTGTTTTACTATCAATTTGTTTTCACCTTTGATAAGTTAGATACAACTTGTATGCACCAGAGATAAATTGGGTACAACACGTTTTGAGCATGGTAAGTTGGAAAATTCTTGGTTTGAAACATCTGAGTTGTCGCTCTTAGTCAAGCAAACCATTTAGTCGGTAAATTGGTACTAGAGGAGTCTGGGACAGTAAAGCGCTGACTTGGAGCATCAAATGCTCTTTATGCGTCTATGATGCCCAGATGAAATGCAATGAGTGGCGCACCCCACTAATGGAACGATTAACGTCCACCACGTTATTCCCTTTGATCGTAATTCAGTCAGTGTACTGTGTTTGGATTAGCTTCTAACTCTACGTATAGTCTACTTTTTATCATGTTGGACGTGCGCCAACTTATTGCAACATTATTATGCTTATCGTCCGTATCGTAGAATTCAAAACTCGTCCAAAACGCTAGATTGCTGGGATTGACGGACCGTACAACGCCCAAGAGAATTTTCCAAAATTAATTAATATTTCGTGGACTCAGATATATTTATTTACTAGACGGTATACCCGGCTTCGCTCGGGTGTTTCATTTCTCCCGGCAGTTTAACGCTTATGACGGTAACTGCCGAACCCAACGACTCATAGCCCTCATCATTTCGTGATTAGCCCAGAAATCCCTTTTTATTCACCTCATCTGTTGTGGTTGTCATATTCGTGCTTGCGTAATGGATAACCCCAGCAGACATGTCCTCGCCGACCCGTGGGCAAAAATAGCGAAAAATCAGTAAAATCGATAAATCAATACTTGGTGCAAAACGGTTGTCAAATTCGTGTTCAGCGTATCGGATAACCCCAGTAGACATGCCCTTACTGACCCTGTATAAAAAATAGCGAAAAATCAATAAAATCGATAAATCAATAAATCAATCGATAACCTATAGTAGCCTAAAACCTCCGCCGGCCCCAGATGTATATGTGTGCAAAGTTTGGTCCCGATCGGTTAACTCTCCGCGATTTCTATTCGGAACATATATACATACACACAAACACACATACAGACATTCATTTTTATATATAGAGATATCATATATTATAAAATGGGTAGGAAGCGATTACACAGTAACAGTTCCAGTTGATGCGTTGGATAAATTGTCAGTGCTTTCTAGGTTATTTGATAGACCTTGGTAACCAGCGGGATGAATCTGAGATGATGTGCTTCCATCCGATGGGCCAATGAGCCAGTACGTCTCCATAACACCCTTTCCCTGCAAAATTGTTGTTTGAGACGTTTCTTCATCTTCTTTGGCTTTGTTTCCTCTTCGTTTTTTTCATTCCGTTTGTTTCTCTCCAATTTCTTTCGCCACGAGCATTTCGAAATAGTTATGGTCACTGTATGCGTTGTAAGCTTATATGAATTTCTGTCTTGGAAACAAACTGCGGTAATCGAATGTGTTCTTCTTCTTATCCTACTTCATGAAACCCGTAGTTTACGGCTAAAAAGATTTGATTTCGTGAAATTCTCATACCTTTATGATCACCTCTCCTCTTGACTCCGTCTTATAACCTCCAACTTCGTTCAGTAGATCATTTGCAGCTTTCGAAATATGTATCATTCCAGCTAAACTTATTCAGTGAATTAAGTGCTGCTCTTGGTCATGAATGGAACTTAGGAAATAGTTGTATAAGGATAATGGAGGTGTAAAAGTAGATGGGGATAGAGAGGAAAGGATTTAGAGTTCCAACTATCGCAAAATTTTGATCCCGGATAGTGTGGTTCTTTTTTGTGTGCATAGTTGACCCTATATCGCCTGTTCCAAAAACTCAGAAGCCTTTGTTCACAGAAGCAAAGCAAATTCCGTGGAATGAATGACGGGAGGTTGGAAAGTAAACAAGGATCGAAGCACCGAAGTGTAAACACTCCTACTGACAAGGGAAGTGCACGAGGCTAACCCCGGGGATCGATTCGGAACCTCCGTTTTTGGAAGCATTGTCTAGGATGATGTTAATGTATGTATATCATTTTTGCCCAATGCTCCTGACGCGCTCAGGAGAGCGCGTCAGAGATGTCTTGGCAGCCTTCAACTTTAACATACGCAAAATCTTTAAGGAAATCTTTTTGACTGGAACTTTGCATACGGAGGTTATTTGAGGTGCTGAACACGAATATCGTATCCATTTTGTAACGCAATCGCATTTTTGTAGGGATACGGTAGGAGTACGGTAGCGTGGGGCAGTATGCGGTGATACACCTACCGTAACCCTACAAAAATGAGGTTATAGTATAAAATTGATACGATATTCATGTTCAGCACCTCAAATAACCCCCGTATGCAAAGTTTCAGTCGAAATTTTCTCCTAAAGATTTTGGGTCCGTGAAGGTTCAATGAAGCCAATTTTTCTATTGCCCTACCATGAGGGCCCTGGATGGGATTCATGAAACTTTACCCGTGCGAACCAACCGTGGTTACTGTGAGCAGCTATCCTATGGACGATGGATCGTTTGCAGACGCATTTTTATATAAGTTAAGTTATATAAGTTTATACTTTATAGTTTCGTCTGGTCATGCGCGAGTCCTAGCTGCAAGCATGGCAGCCGCGGTAAAGTGCTCAAGTGGGTAACGCATCGGTCTATTGGGTAGAAGCTCGAAGTTTTGGACCTCACCAGTGGAATCGAAATCAAACGGTTTAGAAAAGGAAACGAAAAAGGATCTCATCAGAAAAAGAGATCATGCTACAAAACATCAAGTCGAAACCTTCCCTTCTTACAATGGAACTACGCTTCAGATAGTAAAGTTGTTTCGTAACTTACAATGGAACTACGCTTCAGATAGTAAAGTTGTTTCGTAATTTGTGCAGTATTGCACATACCTGGTGTGTTTTAATAATCAGAGCTATTTCAAACAAGGTCAAAAGCTTGAAATTTAAAAGTGCAAAAGGGATTGCACTGGAGGTATTCAAACCCTCGACCGCATGCCTGGTAGTCTGATGCGTTCACCACTAGGCCACAGATCCACTGAAGCTATACATGGCTGAACGTTACATGACCAGACAAAGCCAAATTTTTCTAAAATGCGCCCTAAAACACTCCATATTTTTTAGGAGAAGTAATCACGATAACCACAGTTGGTTTCAGTGATCAACGTTCCATAAAATCCAGCACTACATGGACTTCCGTGGCAGCGCAATAGTAGAATCTTTGACGCGCTCTCCTGAGCGCATCAGGAGCACTGGGCAAAAATGATACACATACATTAACATCATCTTAGACAATGCTTCCAAACCCGGGGTTAGCCTCGTGCACTTCCCTTGTGAGAATTTCATGCCGCGTTGACCGATTTTCATGGAAAATCTTCGGCAAATGAATGCGTGCGTCTGAAAATCGCACGTCTGAAAGTCCCATCTAGTATAAGGGGAATGGCATGCTTCACAGCGACGCTGTCGTTGCGACCGTTCACCATGAAAAGTTCTCGTGCAACTGATCCTACACCAACATGCTATCCAACACAAATAGTGTGATCAGACATGAGTACATGTAACAGTTTGCTACTTTGTTACCATCATTTTCACTCATTTTCTTAACTGCGACGGTGTCGCTGTGGAGTATGCCACAGCCCTAAATTGCCCTTTAAAAACACTTCCTGGAACTATCGTCAAACTGACTATGTGCAGTCCTTCAAAAATGAACTCTTCCTACGACGCCTCAATAGACAACATGATGGCGCCGTATAACGTTATTTGAAAGACTAATGTGTGTGTGTGTGTGTGTGTGTGTGTGTGTGTGTGTGTGTGTGTGTGTGTGTGTGTGTGTGTGTGTGTGTGTGTGTGTGTGTGTGTGTGTGCAGGGATTTTTCGACTGTTTGCCCTGGGCGACGACTTCAATGGAGATCCGGGAGAAGGCTCAAGTGATTGTTGAGACTGGAGAACATTTCGTGCTCAGGCATTGATCATAGCTTTCAATTCATGGTTTGCAGTGCCCATGTTTTTATTCATGTACAGGACTGGAAATTATAACATTAACCGATGATTCTGTGCCTGCACGTCCGGAGAGCCATCGGCTGGTCATCCGCTCTGGCGTACATTCAAACTCTTAGGTGTGTGCAAAAGTTCTGGGACAGTTGGTGGTAGTTCACCGTTTGACGTCGTTCTTCTCCTCGTGATTGCGATATCTCGATATGGTTTTTATGTACGCTGAAAGCGTGTGACATTTGCTCCCCATATAATATTTGGCTCGGATCTGTGTCACAGCGCTGTTGTGTTTTAGGTATAAAACTAATGTTAAATGTAATCAGCGAATTTGTGGGATTTTACTTTATCAATAAAAATCTAGGCGATTTGTAAGGGACGCGACCCATTCGAAATATCAATACGAAATATCCCAAATATTGCGTTTGCGTGGAGTATCTTCTTCAAAATGTCAGAGGCGCATAGGTTCTTAAGAAATCCAAGAAGAGATGAGATCCTGCAAAGTGCCTCAGGGACGCAGCGCTAATCCAACCCTCACAAAGGCGACAGAAAAGAGTAAGTTGAATCGGCCCCAATGTCGTGTGGGCAGGACATTATGGAGAAATTAACCAACCATTTTTCGTCACTTTAAGGCAGTTGTGGCCTCTTTCACAATACTGAAAGAGGCCACAACTGCCTTATCCCGCAATTCCTTCGATTCCGACCACGAGACTCTAGCACACGGCAACCCCACCTCTGATTCGACCGATCCCAATCCAAGGCCTAACAGACCAAACTCCATGAGCCCTCCCTCTGCCACGAATGAGCCCGACCCTGAGTCCCAGACTGTACGAATCGTAAAGAACTTCCACAGCAACCTGTACCGTTCCTCATCTGGACCGCCCACCGCACCTTCAGAAGAGCATCTCCAGGTCCAAACAAAGGAAGTCCATGCAGCCCTTATGACATGCAAACCTCGTTCTGCTCCTGGAAGTGACCGCATTACCTCACCATCTCTTCGCATCCTCTTCGAAATCCTAGCATCACCAATTGCTCAGTTTTTCAACGACATCATGAGGACGAAAGCGGTACCACCTGGATTTGCTTTTGCCAACACAATCCTACTTTACAAAAATGGTGGTAATCCAACTGATGTCACAAATTACAGGCCGATATCACTGTTGTCGACTCTGTACAAGGTGCTCACGAAGATTCTCACACGTCGGTTAAGGAACACCATCGACAAGAGATCGATTCTACCACCAGAACAGGCTGGTTTTCGCAGAAATTTTTTAACCGTAGATCACATACATGCTCTAAATATTATCGCGGAGAAGTGTTATGAGTTTAACATCCAGCTATGTGCAGCTTTTGTTGACTTCAAGAAGGCTTTTGATAGCGTTGAACTCCCAATGCTATGGCAGGCACTGGAATCGTTTGGTGTGGACACAAACATGATCAAAGCCGTGCAACTTCTTTATGCGAATAGCAGTGCAGCCATTAAAATAGGAAATCAGCTTGTCAACTTTGAACTACAGAGAGGAGTGAGACAAGGAGACTCGATGTCTCCAATTCTCTTCACAATAGTTCTTCAACACGCATTGAACTCCATCGACTGGCAAAGTAAAGGACTGCGATTGGGGAACAAAATCCTTTCTTACTTGGCATACGCTGATGACATTGTCCTACTCGCTCAGAACGGTGAAGACCTTCAAGTAATGATAGAAAAATTGCATCAAGCTGCCGCTCACGTGGGACATCAGATCAACTTCATGAAAACGAAATGGATGAGACTCAGTAACGAGGTACACACGGAAGAGCAACCCACTATAGCAGTAGATGAAAATGTGATCGAACGAGTCAACCACTTCATTTACCTTGGGCAAAGAATATCCTTCCCACGGAATCCTGTTGACGAACTTCATCATCGAGTGCAGGCAGCGCGATCATCTTACTTCAAATACAGACTGTTTCTGAGACAGCCTCGAGTGGAAATGAGATTGAAGAGGAAACTAGTAAATATGTGTATTCTGCCGAGTCTTTTATATGACTGTGAGTCATGGGTTTGGACCAAAGAAGTTGCATTGAAACTCAGAGCAGCGCAAAGACGCTTGGAAAGATGTATACTCGAAGTGAAGCTTTTGGACAAAATCAACTCCAAAGTTTTACGGAGAAAAACAAGATTCAAGGATTGGATCACAGTCGCATTACAGAGAAAGTGGAATTACGCCGTCCATCTTACAAGTAAATCACCAGAAAGTACGTGGGCTCGGGCGGCAACCGATTGGATGCCAGACGGGAAAAGGTCTGTCGGCCGCCCTAGGAAAAGATGGCTGCACGACTTAGCTCGATTCGCTGGAGTAAGGACCAAGGACGTTGCTGGAAGATGGGCTGATTTTTCCAATCGCACTGGTTCTTCGCGACTCTTCGCACGCAAAACCAAGAACACATTACTTAATTGTGACTGTGCGATAAAGAATAAATGATTGATTGATTGATTTTCGTCACTTGCACCAGATTGGTGAAAAGGGGGAAATGAGCAAATGGATTTTGAGTGAGCTGAGCGAAGAGCACCGAAGCACCTCCCACCCTGGCGAGTCTACAAATATCTGACAATGAGCTACAGATATTCTCACAAGCCGTTTCCTAAATGTATTGCTATTGTTGATTGAAAATGAGTCATGTGTGAGAATGAGAAGTGGTCGACCCAGGACCCAGACTCCATCTACCTACCCAGAAAGTGGGTAGCTTATCACCATACCCATGATGAGCTTCTTTGAACATTTTTGGTCTGTAACCTGAGTCACCTTCAACGAATTTTTTCCCAAACGAATGCTTAATAAACGTGTCTTATTACACATTTCTTTCTGGGGTAATCGGGGAGAAATTCTTAAGTACATATAGGGCCAACACAGGCAAGCCGCCTGCTACTGCGGGATAACGAAAGCCAGCATGTTGTAGTATCAATCGCGTAAAAAATTAGCCATCTCTGGTTCAAAATTCCGACCTATTCTGTGTTACTGCCTGGGCCAGCCTCCAACAAAATTTTCTCTTTTCAAGCTTCTAGGAATTTATTACGCCGAAAAGCTTTTGATGAACAGACCCTACTCGAAAACGATATGAGCCGATCTTTCGAGTATAAATGTGTCAAATTCCAGGCTTCTGGAAAAATCTTTCCTGCGCTGTGTTGGCAAGATCACAGAGATGCCAATGCCTTTTGACTCGTATAAAATCGTTGACAATGAGCAGAGTAACAGTGTTTAAAAAAATCAGACGCAACTGTCCCACAACTTTCGCACGCACCTAAGGTAGCCAGCAGAGTTCCAGACGCGCGGGCGGCGCGGACGGGTGGGAGGTTCATTTGCCTTTGATCAACCGCCTAGGCGGCTGAGAGCCAGCTACTTTGAGCGGCGCTCAGACGCTACTTCTGGCGGGGGAGCGCCGCTCGAGCGGCTCCCAGACGCTACGGGCGGCTCTCGGACGCTCATGGCGGCTCTCAGCCGCTAGAAGCAGCGGCTCTCAGACGCTCAAGCGGCGCTGCCTCCCTCCGGCCGCGCCGCCCCCGCGTCTGGAACTCTGCGGGCTGGAACTAATATTATCTCTAAGTTCTATATGACTAATCTTATTCATCGCACGGATATTACGAGCATCAGTGTGGCGAGATGCGAAAAACCAATCAACTTATTGCCACCATTCAAGGTCGGTTATTCAGTTTACCTTACTGTGAAGTCTACCAGCGCCGGTTGTTCGTGGCGTTCGTGATCGCAATTTGATCGATTTTATTGGCTTTGACGTCTACGCCCCTCGGTGTTCCTTCAGTTCAGAAACGGAAAAAGGGACAAAGAAGGCAATGTATGGAGCTGGGGAGCTTGCCATCCACGTGATCAGATATCGAAGAGCAGTCTGAGACTCTGAGAGTCGTTACCGCTCCATTTGAGGACGGTATAATCATGCTTGCTAGAGGACGGGAAACAATTCCAAGTGTTGTTTGATCTTTGCGAGGAATTGACTGAAGAAATCAAGATACTGTAGGCCGAGAATTCGGTACTTGAATGCCATAGCGTCGTTGATTAGGGTGATCTTCCTATATCTTCCTCTCCTCCGAATGCTTCCTCTGTACCGAAGACCTCGTCTTCTTCTACTGAGTACTTTGAGGAAACTGAGCGGAAAAGATCATTAGTGATAGCGGGCATAGTGGAAAGTGAGGATTCCGTGATATTGTGTTGCATGATCACCTTTGCGTTAAGAAGATCTTGGATTCTTTGGATATTGATCTCTGATGTTAAATGGCAACATATTCGGCAAGAGAATATGTTTGGCAAGACAGTTTACGGAATAAAATTTTGCTTGGCAATACATTTTACGGGAGAATGAGTGAAGAGCCTGTTTGGCAATACAAAAGACAAGAGAATCTGTTGGCAAGACACTTTACGGGTGTTTTGCAATACAAATGGCAAGGTTTGCATGGCGATATATTTTACGGGACTTCTTGTTTGGCAATACATTTTAGGGGATAATACGTTCATTTCATTCTTAGCGGGTGATTCAATCATCACCGGTGTCGACTCGGATGGCGCAGTTGGTAAGGCTGCGGACTCCCAATATCAGAACCACGGTACAATTCCCGGTGTTATCAAAATTTTTGCGCATTCAAGTTTGTTTGGCGATACAAAAGGCAAGGTTTGCATGACATTTTACGGGACTTCTTGTTTGGCAATACATTTTACGGGACTTCTCGTTTGGCAATACATTTTACGGGACTTCTTGTATGGCAATACATTTGACGGGGTTCGTTTGCCTCTTATCAGCTTATAGATTAGGGCATTTCAATGCTGATCACCCTGAGGTGATCAAAGTCGTTCTCTCCGCTTCCTATTTTGCTCGGCTTCTATTGCGACGTGCTCATCGTTTGAAATACTCCAAAGTCTACGGCCTCTTGTATGTCCGTCCCTCCCTCCTCAAGGACTCTCAGAAGGTATAGAAATCATGCAGAAGTTATTGTACCTATAACAGAGGCGTTCGTTGAAGCTCTGAACTATGTGCAAAAGAAGAATATGTAGATGCAGAATGTCCCTTTTGTTTTCGTCAAATCTTGGCGGAAAATTCGAATTAATCAGTGCACTCATGATTGAAAGCCAGTACTGCTTGTTAAATTCTCTCCGTAGGCGATGGAATATGGATGATTATAAATAGGATATAGGTAGCTCAAACAGCAGGAAAATTAAATGGAAATGTCACAAAACCGACGCTTTCCGTTACTTTCCATTCGACTGGCTGTGTTGACCGTATCTCCGAACAAGCAATATCTTGGCATTGACAACCCCACAACACCAGCCACCACAGACCCTAAACATTTCATGAACGTCCCTCGAACACATTTTTCCAACAACGAGATTGTAGTATATTTTACAGATGGATGAGACCCGAGAGAATGGCGGAATTTCTCCAAAAAGATTGTAATAACTTCTGCAGTACTTACCAGTATGGAATCCTATTCTGAGGTTGAGGTTTTCTTTCGGTAGATAAGGGATGTGAAACTCTTTCAGGCTTTTCATAAAGCCAAGTGACATGCTGCTGATTTCTTTAACGTGTTCGTGACCATTGCGGTTGGGCAGTCCACTTACACATAAATATGCATCACCAATTGTTTCGACCTAAAATTTCTCAGAGAAAAAATTTTTCTGAACAGGACTGATGGAATTTCAGGTGAGAAATTACTTATATATAATAGATTACAGTGTACCGTGCGAACGGAACTGCGAGCACAAATACTAGAAATGCTTGTAACCAAGACTTCTTCAAACTTCAAGGCACACAGAACCAGCCAACTTTCAAGTAATGCGCTTTGAAATGAATGCGACGCTATGTCGGCACCTCAGCTCCCGACGTGCCGGCATATATGCTTACCTCATTTTCCATTGAGATGCCGCCGTAGGTGACGGCATGTTGGGAGCAGAGATGTCATGTCGAGAGTACCTCATGCCTTGACGGCATCTCGACGTCACGTCATAGGGTACTTTACTACCGGCCCTGGTGAATTAATCGCACAATTTGGCCATCATTGGTTGCCAATGGCAACTTGCCATATAAAGTTTTCACAGCACTTGAGCACCGGCCGTAGACTTTTGGGTCACCGTGTAGTTTTAATCATAAATATTGTCACCCCTTCTTCTGAATTGTTTCTATCTTCCACCAACCGACTTTTCACGTTATAACACCTCTCAAAGTAGTTGCTCTCCCCCAATAGTGCATATCCGTAGAATTCAGTCGCAAATTATAATAGCACATCTTTCGTAGCAACACAACCGAACTGTTCATTTTCCAAAAGGTCACGTTGGAAAGAGTCTTAGTCGTCATATTCCACTGACGTCGCAGCTCTTCAGCTCACGAAGTAAGGAGGTTGAGACTCTCAAAAGATTGAAGGACGTCGAGCTGAACGATCTGGAGCAGCTTTCCATGGAAGACTACATGCTCCAGAAGCGGCATACAAGCAGCGGAGCTCATGAACAAGACAGAATGCGGGAAGCCCGAGCTCGACACCCACCACAACATGCGAGTGCTTTACGTCGAAGAAACAGCAAAAAATCAGCCCATCGTTGTAAACATACTACTTTGAAAAATGAGCCGGGAAACGAAAAGTGAGCCTTGCTGATTTGAAGACGATTTGTCATCTCACGGACAGTGCTCGAAACTCTCACATCAGTTGAGCGCATGCGGCCACTGAACGCAAAGATATACAGTCCTTGTCGAAACGATAGACGGTATGCGCTTGCGGTTTCGCAGCGTCGCGGCTGCAGAATCGTGGAGGGACCCACTCGATCCTCTCTCTTGGAGCAGGCTCTCTCCACATTTCTCGTCCAGGTCCCGCCGCAATTCTGCAGTCACGGAATCCATCTATCTTTTCGAAAAGGACTATACTTTGAATTCCAAGAGTACGTCGAAAATCCAAGCCAAAAGGTAAGGGATTCTTAGGCCGAGAATTTTGGAAGGTTTGGAAGGGGCAAGTTTAACTTGAGAATTCATTCCGTAGCATAGTTCTGCAATACTTGTTCAATCGATAGTAGCTACTGGTCAGAAGTTTAATTCAATATGCCACCTCCATTATTCAATCACTTTTCCTAGCTCCATAGCAAATAAAATCGTCCGCGCCAATACTAAAAAATAGAGTTCTGAAATAGGGTTTCCTTACATTTTTTCCAGACTTCTCGTGAGTCATTGGAGTCAGTGGGTGGCGGTCATGAAGAATGATAGGGCGTCACAGCTGCCAGCTGCACCGCGCTTCCCTTGTGAAAGTTACCACGCCCATCTCGCACGATATTCATGCTAGCTTACCCTGTACAAAAGACAAGAGACTTCATCAGATCCGCGAGTGGACTGCAAGTGGTCTTTTTTGGATTTAGGACAAAATTGTAATAGCCCACAGTGAGCATGTATCGCATTTCAATGAAAATCAAATCTTATTTGCTTTCGTCTTTTTAAATTTTGTCCAAATAGATCATAAACATCTTTGGCACTGAAAGGTGATTAAAACACACGCAAATGTTAGCCGCTGTGAATCTCTATATCTTTCTAGGGGCAGGCAACGGGATATTGACACACAGGTTCATCGCAGCTAACTAGTGCCAGCAATCGTTCTTCCCAGCATAAACAAGGAGTCAGCTCATCGACTTGGAGCAGATTCTTCTGATATCCCGAAACCGAATCTGAAAAGAAACAACACAGTCGTACAAATTAACCTGCACTTTCTTTACCCGTTTCCTTTCGACGTGGCCTCTGAAAGTAGTTACAGTAATTGATAGTTCTGAAAGCACTGGGAGCATCAATCTCTCAACAAGTGATGATGCTATAAACGACTGATCTGACGCGGAATCGAGCAGGGCATAAACAGTTTCACTTTCTCCTTTACATTTTCCATGGTTAATATAAACTGGAACAATCATTAGTCTCGCACGTTCTTCTTGATGCTGGGGTTGCACGTTCTTTTTTATGTCAGAGAGCGAATTGAAAGTTAGGTTTACATGTCTGTTATTGCGAGAATTTCGAGGAGGTGTTACGGATCTAGAGAACCTCACATGAGGCTGTTGCCGGTCTTCTCGTTCCTGGTCATCTGTTCGGCGGGCGTGGGAGGGCGAATGCCATCGGTTATGTTTTTGATTTTCATTTGATCTGCTGCAAAACATCGGTCTCGTTGGTTTGCAGCTCATGGAACCAGAGCGTGGTGAACCTGCATGTTCTCGGTTCCAATATCGGGAGTCGCGGGGAGAGGTGCTCCTTCGTTCCCTGTAGCTTGGTTTAATAGGGAAATTTATGTTCACAGCCCGTCCCCCTTTGCACACAATGACGTTGTGTGGTCCCCCGCAAGCAGAGCAGTTAGGTTTCCGGCAAGAGTAGGTTCGGTGTTTTAAACTGAAACACTTCCAACACGCTGGCAAAGTTTTGAGGCGATCTCTCTTCTGGTGGACAGTCTGGCACTCAGGACAATCTTTGAACCAATGTTCTTTTCGACATCCGATACATCCTCGATTGGTTCCTGTCCTGGTGTGGAGAGTAGATATTTGTTCGGAATCGAAATCTTTTCTGCTCTCCACGTGTTCCCGTCTTCGAACAACAGTAGTGAGGTTTTCCAGAAGGTCTTGCATATTCCAGTCCTTTCCAGAATCAAATTCTCTTCTCACTTCTTCCTGCACCCTTTTGCTGAATGTTTCGAGTACCATTTTTAGCATGTGGGTGGTGTCGACTACCTCTCCTTGTCTTCTTAGAGTTGCCACAATAGCTTGAACATCATTTAAATTATTTACGTAAGGATCGGGAATCTTCTTTTGTCGTTCGGATCGATTTCAACTGTCTTATCGTTGTCATTGTTACCCGTTTAGGGCCTTGATATTGCATCTTAAGTTGTTCAACTGCTCGTTCATATGAGTCGCCAGTACGCGGGATCATTTTGATTGCGCGGGCTGCGTCGCCCTTACAACAGTTGATGAGGATAGAAAACTTTTCAATCACTACAGAGTAAAACTCATCTGTTTGTGTGTTTGTTGGTTATCGCTTATATCTCACGATCCAGCCGACAAAACAACATGAAACCTATACCGTTCGACTCAGAATTGTGCCCCGCAGTGCAACGTAAGGGTCTTTTGGCGTTTTCCAGAAGTCGGTTTTATCGATTTTTGGCCCCCTATCCCCATCACTATAGAGTAAAACTCATCTGTTTGTGTGTTTGTTGGTTATCGCTTATATCTCACGATCCAACCGACAAACACAGCTTCGCCGCGCTTCGCGTAGGTCGCAATGATTTTTTGCACTGCGGGGCACAATTCTGAGTCGAACGGTATAGGTTTCATGTGCGAATGTCTATGAACAGTCTACCACAAAAAAGCGGATGTTTATTTATTGTTTATTCATTAACTTATTAGAATACAAGTTGCTATCAGTGGTTAAACTCTCAGGGTTCTGTCTGAAGTCAATTGAGTGTTTTCGTAAGGGGTAAGTGCGAAGTTGAAGTTCCTATACGGAAGCGATTACCAACACACAATTTGATTACATTCCTACAAGTGCCTTCGGCGAGCCTCGCAACTGTCGGTTCATCTGCTTCGTTGAAAAATATTGATACGTTAGTACCGAAGTCCCGCGAAGCGGGCAAGTGCGAGACTCGCCGGAGGCGAGTCGGAGCACTTGTATTGGAGTATGCTTGTTTGTGAACTAATTCCTCGAACATTTCCCAAAACGAATCGAACTCGCTAGGTCTTCCACTAAATTACGGAATCTTTAGTTCATTCCCTGCGAAGCGTCTTTCAAGTGTGAAGAGATTGTTGAGGGTTGCGTTGCTGACACCTGGCTGCTCTGGCTGTTGTTCAACCTCTCTTTCATTTAACGGTGTTTCTGTGCGCCAGTTCCTGCTTTACTGATGCTTCCTGGCATTGGATTTCCACTAGCCTTCTTTCTAGCTGTTGACATATGTTCATTGTAGTTTCAATGAGCAGTTCTCCCTTCTTTTCTTCCCAGTATTTTTCAAATTCCAGTTCCATTTGTATACCGAACTCTTTGTCTTCCATTTCCATTCCCAAGCTACATTATTACATTCTTCATAGTACTCCCATACTGAATCTCTTTTTGTTTCCAATGATTTACATAATTCTTTCTGGGAAATGGATTTCATAATTACAAATTGTTGCAAGTCACGAAGCTCTCGTGGCCAGGGTTGGCTATATTCCTCTGCTTCTTTTATCAGTCCAGCTAAGCTATTTAGCTGTCTTGTTAACTTCTGTTTTGCCGTTTTCAGATTGAACGTGAGCGGCATGTATGCGGCGAAGACGACGTCTCTGTGCAGGAACGGTATTGTCGACGTCTTTTATGCCCGCCAGTTGACGTAGTAATGTTTTCAAAGTGTAAAGTTTACATTTTGATTATGATAATTTAATAATAAATCTCGCATGGTTTTGAGAATACTTATCTTAGTGTTTGATCGTGATGTCTCATAGGAAGAATCTTTGGCTCTTGTACATATTCTAAATTCCTGGCAAGTTTTCTCTTTCAGAGTTCACATTAAGTCTCCTCCTAAGACCTCCAAGATTGTAACAGGCGCCGTTACATGCTCCAAAGATGAGCTAATTTGAGTACTCCTTTTTTTTCAGATTTTTTTTGAACAGCTGTATACCAGGAGGAGGGATCCCGGGGTTTTCTTCGAGTTGTCCTTCTCTAGGCTTCTCTTGTGGGTAACCGACCCAGGTTTTCTACGAGTCCTCCTTCTCGGCTTGTGTGATCGATAAATCGATCAGTATAACAAGAATAAACAGTAGAAACAACCTAAAAAAAGAGAAATGGAGAAAAAAACAGAATAAGAGGATTCGCGCAGATTGGGAGGAAACGTTTGTAAGTCAAGGTGATCAGTCTCGGCTCACAGGGTACTGTAATCCACGATCCGCGCATTGATTTGCATTTGCCTTTAGTGATTGTTTTCACTTAATATTTTTTCTGGGCCGTAGTAATTGCACTATAACTGCAGGATAACCAGCAAGTTAAACCGGCAGTTGTACATTTCATAACCCGGAACCGTTGTGAGGTCAATATGGTGTGAAAAATCAGAATATCAACTCAGTTTTGATAACCTTGATAGAACCAGGGGGTTATACCACGCTTTGGATCCTGGTTTCGGGCGCTGCGAAACCATCGGTTGAGCAGATCGCACAGGCACTGCCATATCGATATTGCTAGAGTGCGCGCAGAGAGCGCGCAGATATCATAGACGCAGTCAAATGGAGATCCCGGTTATTTAAAAGTCCTCGAGAGGATTTTTTAATAACCGGGATCTCCATTTGCTCAACTTTCACGCTTTTGCGCACGCCAAACGAATGCTCATCCAACTACGCATAATAGCTGTGAATCTGATGCTCCAAAGGACCAAGGATGTGAGGAAATTGTTTTTGTTTGAAAGCCTCTCATAGTTCTTTTCATCAAAACAAAATAATGAACCAGCTTTGAAAACGGATCCTATCGCATCTTGAATTAGAATTCAACATATTGAAGTGAAAGTAACAGTGTTCGAAGCACTGCATATCGAGGCTTCACACTTAGTATACCAGTTTTTGACTAGTTTGTATTAGTTTGTGTTATGAGGCTGTAGAAGCCATTCATGTCATCCGACACTAAGTGAGATGTGGCAGAGTGGTTAAAGCGATAGGCCACTGTGATATTAGTGTGGGGTTCGAATCCCGCAGATGGTCAGAGCTTTGCATTTTCGTACTTCACCTTTTTGATCTCATTCAAAGTAGTGAAAAAGGTTTAAACACATTGGTTATGCGTGGTTCTGCCATAGAAATGGAAAAAAACCACACTAAAGATAGATTGATTCACTTTCAATACAGTGTTCAGTGATGAATACTTAACCAATGAATCAGTTATCTCACTAATAGTACAAGATATATTTACAACAGCGATACCTATGCAGTCGGTTACCTTCATCACTATGTAATTGAGGGAGATCACTTGCACCATGGCGCAGTGCGATGACTGCAGCCTCACGAGATGTTTGTCGCACGTTCGGTTCCTACCGCGAGCGGAATTTTGCAAACAAGATTGAGGGGCATTGATCCACGAGGATTTCGTTCAAGTGATGGCTGCATTGTGGCTATGTCCAGGTTATAAGTCGGTTAACTTGGGGAACCGGCAGTTGTCCAAGGACATAACTTCCTCTATAACCGTTGGTTGCGGCGCAATTACTACGGCCCCTGCTTTTTATTTCGTCTTGCCTCCATGTTTCTTTATGACAATTTTCAAGAGTTACGTAGCTCCTATTATCTTTTTTTTTCAAAAAAATTAAGGAACGGCCGATGCACCATGTTTGGACTGCATCAGGTCCAATGTATTTTAGTGGTTCAAAACTATATTTAAGATATTTATTAACATTCTCACACAAAACAAGGTACGACATAACCCGAAACATATTTCTTACAATTGGCTTGCTTCGTTTCATTTCTCTGTCTCTTACACGTTCACCCACTTACATTCCTTTTCTTTCCTTTCTTTGATCACCCGTTTACGAGGGCTTGTACTGAGGGTAAGCCGAACCGAACCGGACCCGTCTTATGGTTGGGCCGCACCTTTTATACTGTGAAGGTAGGCGGAGACAAAGTCGGCGGCATGTGCATTATCTCGGAATACAAATTCCTGCATACGCTTGAGTCATCATGAGTGGGTCATGACAGAAACAACATCTCAAAGTTCTGGCCCTTTCTCTGTTCTGAATTCTTATAAAAAATCAGCTTGGTTTTTTTTTCTTCCAAATCACAACTGTTTAGAAGTTCTGCGTTACTATTCAAGAGAACCTCTGTGGCCATAGCATTGAGGGTTAGTGATTACTCAAACTGAACCAAACGAGGAAAGGCGCAGCTCATTGAGCCGGGCGGTTTTCTGCGGTTTATAGGATTAGATAATCGCATTTGATTGTGAGAGTCTAATGTTGGTACGTAGTAGCGCGGAACAATTAGCCTTTTGACTTTTCTAGCAAAAATTATAAACATTTTGTTTTGACACGGTGTAGGTGTTGCATTAAGGTTTATGTTCAGATGTATTGACATAGATGTTGTTGAAACTCACCTTGTACACGTCGTGCTTGTCAATTATACTGTCAAAAATTGTGTAAAGTTCGTTGAGAAGGTTCACAACCTAAAAGCAACACAATGGTGAACGCTAAATAAGCTTTATAAATCATATATTATTAGGTGACCTGCAACGGTGTGCCTTTGCCTGCGATTGTTGTGAAGGAGACTACATCGGAAAAAAATACCGTCACACTTTCAAATGTTTCTGGTTCCACCGATTGACCAAGTTTCAGCCTATCTGCAGCTTCTCTGCAAGGTAAATCTAATAGGACCTCATTTGATGTGGAAGCTCGACGGAATTACCGAAACCTTTTATTTTATGTCTTTTAACATTATCGACAGAGAAAATTTTCACTTGAGCTTCTGCATAATCTTCTACACGACTGATAGCCTTTTGAGCAAGGCCAACTTTTGAATCTTATGAATATACAAAATGTCAACAAGATTTTCAAAAAGATTTCAATTTATCGGAGAACTTTTCTGTTAAAAAAAAAGAGGAAAAAAAGAATAAAGTTTAAAATATAGAGGGCTCTACACGAAATGTTTGGATTGGGAGACGGCCCTTCTGGATCGCTGTAATTAAGGGGTTCATTGTAGATTGCGTATCATATATATATACAGACACCTTGAAACTGACGATATCTGCTTTCCCCCCATACCTGCAACCAGTGAACTCGGCATGCCCAAAGATTTCAACTCCGAGGTAGATTTAGAGCATGTAATATTACTGTAAGGATTCAGTGTAAGGATTCAGTTAGTTCAGCAGATATCGATAGACTCAAAGCACGATAACTGTGTTCAGAGATGATAGCTGCTGATTACAGGGAACGGCATAACGACGGCTCGCATATAAGGCCAGCTGGACGAGCCATGGAGGCAGAGAGAGGGACGACCACGCGGGGTGATCCTCACACCTCTGACCCAGCCGACTTCCACCCAGGACCCGGATCGCCAGACGACGTCTATATTATTGTGTTGTGTCTGTGCCTTATTCGGATAAACTCTGCTAGTGGAAGCGTGTCCTCGCAGCCGTACTATCCGCGTAGAGCGGACATATAACTTTACATATTAATTCTACCCGAGCTCTGCCTTGGGTAAAATCCCCGGAGTTCAACTTGCCTAAAGGTGAAGTGGTTTACGGGCCCTAGGCAGAACGCCGCGATGCGGCGCTCTGGCTTGGGTGAAATTCTGCGGGTTCAACTTGCGCAAGGGGAAAGCGGCCTAAAAGTCCTAGGCAGAGCGCCACGAAGCTGCGCTCTGGCTCGGTCATAAATATACGGCCACTCTCATTGAAAAGTAAATAAACTTATGTGCTCATCCGGAAATGTCTCAAATTTGCAGTAAGCGATGATAAGCGTTCTTCAGTTAGGCCTCCAATGTGGCAAGGATCGGAGCCTTCCGAGGCAGAACAGGTGCAGATATGAGCTCTTCATAGCTTATCCTAGCAGCAGCAGGACCGCAAGGCATATTGGCAGGAACTATAGTACCATCGACGCCTTGATGGAACATCCATGACTCCTACGATCTGAATGAGAGCCTAGAACGATCAGGGAAGCTGTCATGAGCGGTGAGCGTCAGGTAGGACTGATGATTTTGAAAACCCATGCGCCCATAATCGGGGTTCGAGACGATATAGAGACGAATTAAATGAATTAACAAGATTGACAAAATTGTACGCTGTCTCATCCGGCATGCTCATAAGCTCGCGAAGTCTTGTTAGGTTGCACCGTTGCGATTCACCAGGAAGAGCATGGCGACAGACTAGTCAAAGGTACGCATCGTTTTTCTGAGACTCACGTAGGCTATAGATTGGGTCCAGGTGATGTCTTTTGACTTAAATTAGTCCGACTTGCATGGCCTAGATGGAAATTGGAGGGATCTCCGCGACGAGCCGCAGTTCTTCAACAAGCGATATTTAAGAGTTGAGACAATAATAGTGTGGAACAGCTTCTGTTTGAAAGAAGGACTGGACATAGCCTTTATTTTGAATCAAGTTAACTCATCCGGCAAGAATAAGGTGTTCGACGTCCAGCTCTTGTTCTTGCAGGATCAACACAGTGGAAGTGTATTCATTTTTGAGCAGAACAACGCGGCCATCCACATCGGTTGTGCGAAGAATGCATGGTTTGTTGACGGCATCTGTTCTGGCTTCTCTGTTCTCATCGTGGGTGTTAGGATCTTTCATGGAGGCGACGATGGTACTCGATATTCGGCCAATGTGCTTAGCGATCCTGCGACTGCACAGGTAAGCATCTTTTGAAAGGTGGCCAAATGTGGCCGCTTTCCGTGGCCAAATGTGGCCGTTAAAGGCTGGCCAAATGACGCCGGGAATTACGTTTTCCACCAATTATCGTAATCTTACAAAAACGAGGATACGGTACAGAATGAATACGGTATTTGTGTTTGGCATATCGAATAACCCCTATATGCAAAATTTGAGGGAATTCTGTGAGATACCGTGTCTACCGTGAGCATGCAAAAAAGGGATCTGTTGGTGGCCGAATCTGGCCGGCCAAAGATGACTGGCCGCGGCCACGCCGGAATTCGACCTCAGGGTTTTCGAGCATGCCCAAAACACTGGTTGCTGACTTTCGTCAGTAATGTGTGCGAATACAGATATCGGCAATTTTAGGGTGCGCGTATATTTATGATATGAACTGTAGCAGCGCTGTGATTGGCTGGAAGGTGTCGTGACTGGCTATTCGTTAATATTAGGTGCGTGCAAAAGTTCCGGGGCAGTTGCACCCGATTTTTGAAACACCATAATTCTGCTCATTGTCGACGGTTTTCTTCAAATCAAAAGGCGCTGGCATCCCTGTGATGTTGCCAACACGGCACATAAAGAAATTTTTCAGAAGCCTGAAATTTGACATGTTTATACTCGAAAGATCGGCACATATCGTTTTCGAGTAGAGTCTGCCATCGAAAATTTTCCAGCCCATGTAAAGTCGTAGAAACTTGGGAAGGGAAATTTCTATTGGAGACTGTTCTAGAGATTAACACAGGGTAGGTTGTAATTTTGAACCTTAAATGGCTAATTTTTTACAGTACAAAATGTTGGTACTCGTTATCCCGCAGCAGCAGCAGACCATCTAACCTGGCCTGTGTTGGCCTTATATTTGAGATTTTGCCTTGATTTCTCCGGAAAGAAATGAGTAATAAAGCTCATTTACTATACATTCGTTTGGGAAGAATTCGTTGTGAGTGGCTCAGGTTACAGACCAAAAATGTACAAAAAAGTTTTTCATGTGATGGTTTGCCCACTTTTTGCGTAGGTCAATCGAGTCTGGATCCTGCGCCGACCACTCCCTGTTCCTATTTCCCAACAACAATAACAATCGATTTGAGAAACGGCTTGTTGGATTATCTGTGAATCAGATATTTGTAGACTCGCCAGTGTGGACGTTGGTGTTCTTCGCTCAGCTCGCTAAAAACCCATCTACTCATCTCCCCCTTTTTACCGATCCAGTACAAGTGACTCGCAACAGTTGGTTAACTTCCCCATAATGTCCTGCTCACTTTGCATTGGGTTCGATTCAACCTGCTCTTCTCGGTCGCCTTTGTGAAAGTTGGATTAGTGCTACGCTCATTTGCCAAGGTCTCATCTCCACTTGTATTTCTCAAGAACTCATGAGCCTCTGGTATTCTGAAGAGGATACCCTATGCAAACGCAGTACTGATGGTATGGGTCGCGTCTTTTACAGATCATCTAGATTTTAATTCATAAAGCAAAAATTCACAAAGTCACCGAGTGCATATAACATTAGTTTTATACCTAAAACACAACAGCGCTGGGACACATATCCGAGCCAAATGTAGAATAGGTAGCAGATGTCACAGGCTACCAGCATACATGAAAATCATACCGGGATATTGCAAGCAGAAGAAGAAAAACGACGTAAGTCGGTGAACTACCACTAACTGCCCCGGAACTTTCTCACGCACCTAATAAGATGCCAAGAATTCAACTCGTCTCTCCGCGGCGTTTGCGGAAATCATCTAGGATGACGGACGAGTTATACAACTAGGCACACCTCGCAATGCACATAGTTACCCAGCTTATTTCGAGCTACATATATTGAGTTAAAGTAGATAATCCTTCTTTGCACACTTTGTGATTGAGCAAATCTTCGCAAGTTCTAATCTCAATGCTCTCTAGTTCTACTCATGTAACGCCTGAATGTCTTTTCCAAGGAATAGTTAGTATTCCTGATAAATAAAGTTTAGAGAATTTAGAGCTTTTCTAATAGCCAATGTTTCGAGTAACACGACTTCCCACCAGTTCCGAACTGCCTACATTTGCAGTAACGCAATATTACAAATTTTTGTATATGTTTCGAATGATTTGGAGCTCGATTCATTCAAAACCCTACAACAGTTTACTCTGTGAAATCAACTGTCTACTGTGAAAAGGTTGAGAAATTGCCATCTCCGAAGAACAGAAGGAACTGTCAGATGATGGTCACCAATAGAAGAGAATATCCATGTCTCGGTTTTTTCTTTCGGAATGCAAAATTATATGAATCATGTTCCAAATCATGTAAAGTCGCGTTTCTCTGCAAAAATAATCCCCGCAGTATTGCCTCGGGAGAAGAAGCTCTAGGACACGACGCGAGAAGTGAATCCACAGTAATATGTGCATAAGTTAGCTTCTTTCACTGAAAACCATTGAACGAATTTGAAATAAATGTATTTCTTAAGGTTTTTGTAACGGGATACGACAGTTCTGATTGGGTTTCTAATGTTGTGAACATTTTATTTTAAAAAAAGTAAACTCCATGACAATATACTGATTGTGAGATTATCAAAACTTTTGCGTAAAAGAGTACAGACTGGAAGAAAACAAGGAAACGAAGTTAGTTTTTCCCAACACTGTAGGTTGGCACCGCAAAATCGCTGTCCCTACGGGGAAAACGGTGTAGACAACGATGTCTCGTCCACGTTTTGCGGCGTGGTCAGCCCATCGCGACGGGACCACACGTAACGCGGACGAGCGCCCTAGCTCGTTAGTTACTGTGCGATTACGGACCAGAAGGGCTACACCCGTTTGAATCAATGTTTGGGGCATGATTCCATGCAGTTCATTTTGAACACAGTGTAAAACTTGAAATTTCATTTATAGATCGATTTCTTTACTTCTCGCTCCATATTCCCTAATTTTATGATAATCTTCCCGATTATCCTTACATTTTCATCTGTTGTTGCGCGCATTACTATTCTTTCATGTTCGAAAAACTCTGTTTACGCCCCTTTGAATTATTTTGGATAACAGATAAAGGTCTGCTCTGCCATCCGCTGGTGAGCGGTCGGTTATTCCCTCCGCTCTCGCCGAAGAAGATCATTGGTCCAGGAAGCCGTGGAACAGCCGGACCAACGTATGTTCCATCCTCATTACGATCATATCCAAGTTGCCACTTTGAATGTAAGGAGGCTTTCGAACAGAGAACGTCTAACGGAGCTGCAAGAGGCGCTAAGAAAGACTTATGTGGACATTTTGGCTGTGACGAAGCTGCGATGGAGAGGGACAGGCTGCATGGATCTTGTCGACTCAGAATACAGATTCTTCTATGCAGGACCTGAGGACGTCGAAGCGCCTTCTGGGACTGGATTCCTCGTGAGTAAAGGAATGATTCCTTTTGTCGAAGTCTTCCAGCGGGAAACTGATCGCATATCGCGCTTGGATTTACGGGTCGGTCAACATGTTATTCGATGCCTGTCAATCTATGCGCCACCATCTTCATGCGCCGGTTTTGAAGACGAGGAAAATTACAGCAGATTTTTGGAAGAACTCCGAGCACTGTTGTATCAATCTAGCTCCCAGAAGTTATGCTCGGACAGGCAAGCGTACTCAAATGAATCTCCACAAGTCCATCCGCTGTTGTTGGGAGATCTCAACGCGAAGATAGGCGTGAAAAAAACGAAACTGAAAGATGTGTAGGGCTATTTGGATGCAGAGACGGCAGGAACGCCCGTGGAGAACTAGTTGTCGAATTTTGCGAAGAACTCCATCTGCGAGCCGTGGCGACATTCTTCAAAATTCGCAGGACGAAAGTGGACATGGAAGTCCCCTGATGGAAGTACATACAACTGCATTGACCACATCCTCGCTTGCCAACATATTCGATTCAACAGCGTGCGAACTGGATCATTGCAATTTGAAACGGACCATCGTCTCCTCAGAAGAACTCTTCAGTGGCCTAAAAGCAATTTCAGAGGCAAACAAAAGCCACGTGTGCGCCACTATATAGACCGTGACACTTTCGAACACATTATGTCAAACAACTGCCCAAAGACACTGGACTCCACAAGAAATGGTTATGACGAGCTCTGCACATACATCAGGAGAGCAGCAGTTCTCGCAGAACGACCCCTTGAAAAACGTACTTGCCTTTCCAACGGCACCATCACACTTATGAAGCATCGACAACAACTTGAGAATACAATTTCAACGGCTTTCGACCGAATCACGTATACTGAAACATGCAAAATGCTCAGACGACGGATAAGAGAAGATATCAGGCTTCATCATTGTTAGATTGTTCAAAAGGTCGTGCAGTCTAGAAAAAGCCTGAGAGAGATTCGACATGAGACGGCGATTGGTCACCCCCAACTTTTCCAGTTGAAGGATGAAAGCGGAGAGATTTGTAGAACGAAAGCTGATATCAGCCGATTGATAAAGCAATTCTACGAGGAACTGTATACTGCCAGAGTCGATGTAACTCATACCCCAATGCCTGTGAAAGATGAATGCCTACCATTTCTTGAAGAGGAAGTTGACGCAGCTCTCAAAACTATGAAAGGGGGAAGAACGCCCGGGCACGATCGAATCACGATAGAAATGGTGAAGTGGAGTAGTAGAATGCTTATCCCTCTGATAACAGAATTATTCAATCAGTGTCTGTGTTCCTGTAAAGTCCCAAAAAACATGGCTGACTCGTTAACGATTCTCCTCTATAAGAAAGGAGATCCGTCAGAGCTCAGGAACTACCGACCAATTTCTTTGCTCTCGGTACTATACAAGCTTCTGACAAAAGTTATCAGCAAGCGAATAGAAGGAGTGTTAGATGCAGAACAACCTCGGGAGCAGGCTGGATTCCGGAGAAACTACTCTACCATCGATCATCTCCACGCCATCAACGAACTGATCGAACGTTGCAGCGAATTTCGAATGCCTTTATACATTGCATTCATCGACTATGAGAAACCCTTTGATACGGTGGAGACAAACGCGTGGAACGTCCTCCAAGAACAAGTAGTACAAGGTCAGCTGATAACGCTTCTACGAGGAATATACGCAGATGCCCAGTCAAAATTCAAAGTTGGCGAGACGACTGTCCCAATAAAGATTTGTCGAGGAGTGCGCCAGGGAGACATGATCTCACCAAAGTTATTCACTGCAACACTTGAACACTTTTTCGGAAAACTGTCGTGGAACGATTTTGGGCTTCCTGTGAATGGGAACCTCCTCACCAATTTAAGATTTGCTGATGATGTCGTCTTGATAGCCAAGTCAGCGGAACTACAAACGATGATTGATGAACTGGACCAACATTCACTCAGATGCGGTTTGAAGACAAGCACTGCCAAAACGAAAGTCATGGCAACAGCTGGAATAGCAATTAGTCTCAGGGGCACCCAACTTGAACGTGTAAAATCGTTTGTCTATCTCGAACAGAAGATTTCACTTAACCGTGATTTTTCTGAAGAGATCGTACGCCGAATTCGAGCTGGCTGGAATTGTTTTCACCGATTCGACAAATTTTTAACATCCAGAACTGTCGAGATGAAATATAAGAGAGCGTCGTTCAACATGTGCATCTTGCCTGCGATGTTATATGGAGCCGAAACGTGGGTGCTGTCAAAAAGTGCAGAGCGCAAACTTGCATGTGCACAGAGACGCATGGAGCGGTTAATGGTTGGAGTGCGTCTTCTGGATAAGGAAACGAATGCATGGTTGTGTGGTGTCACTAAAGTCAAGGATGCAGTGAGTAGTGCAAGAGAAAGAAAGTGGGCTTGTGGATGGGAACTCGCCATGTCAACCGATGTGAAATGGTCAAGACAACTCGTCGAATGGCGTCCACCACTAAAGCGCCCAGCCGGTAGACCAAAAGCTCGTTGGCGAGATGAATTCCAAAAAGTGCTGGGGACATGCAACTGGCGACTTATTGCAAGAGCGAGGACGAAAAAAGAATGGATTGATCTGACGAGGTGCCGCATATTGTAAAATATTGACAGGCAAATAAATGTAATTTAACAGATAAAGTGACTACGAATACATGTAAAAACCAGGAAATAGCATATGAAGAGCGAAATATGCTTTACAACGACTGAAAAGAGCAAAATTCGTGTTGCACATCGCAAAATAACCTAAAAAAGACATCCTGGGGATGTTTCCCTCACCATGTACAGTAATCTCCCCTGCTTTTTGAAGGCGAGGCCGGGGAGCGCGATATCTTGAGGATAAGTATGCCTTCCGCCAAACGCCACGAAAATCCCCATCCCCGGTAAGGGAAATTAGAGGAGAGCTATAAATGCGGCCCCTGGGATCAGTAGCAGTTTTTTGATATTCGCTTGGTCATTCCTGTTCACTATGAAGAGTTTTTGCAGTGCGTTCACAGGTGAATTTTCGCTTTGACAATAAAAAACCAGAACCTTGGTAGCATGCGGTAAAGCAGAATATCGCTTTTCTTCTTCTCCTCGATAATTTCTTTGGTTCGCTCCGTAACTTCTTCTTCCAAAGTTGAGGCATGAGTCTCGAGCATTTCCATCACATGATCCATGAGATTCCTACTTCTACAAAAAAGGTTCGGTACTCTGCATTATACACGATTCAGTTTTGTTTTGTGCATGCTAAGTGTCAGATCCATGAAAGTGGAATGGAAGAAAAAAGTGGAAATTCTTGAGCATATAGTCTTTCTCAAGGCCTTGCTTTACGCTACACTGCGCGTCGACTGAGCCACGTCGCAACACCTATGATAATGCATGGGCACGCTTCATCAGCGTCATCCTACAGGGTGTGCCATAAGTTCTTGCACACCATACTTAGTAACACCACAGCTGTTGAATTCAACGTAATGGCATGACCTCTACAACGACAATGAGTCAACTCAACAGCAGCCCAAACCATCTGTCAGAATAGCAATATGTCGTCACTTGCTTCCGTAGTAACTCAAACTTGAGAGAAAAGTGAGCACCTCGCGGCACGGTTTGGCTCGCTATGAAACTGTCTCATCGAACGGGAGATATTTCTCGGAGCAAATCGAATAGTTTCTCACAAAAACTTTGGAGAAGACAGACGAGACATCGAAGAATTCACCGGATATACTGGAACCCCATCTCTCCTTCCTTTCAGAAATTTCAGGAAATTTTCAAGAAAAGGGCGTGAATGAGCAATTTTTTTCAGTTTTCTGTTAACCACAACATCATAATTACTCTGGATTCCACTCGCAGAATATTTTTGGAGAGAATACACCTTGCTGCTTCGACTCAAGTTAAACAGCGCAAAGATGACGCTTCTGTAAAGCTTAGAATCTGCTTTGTGCCATGTGCGTCTCCCAGAATGCTGCACTACCGAGATCTCGTGTTCAGAACGAACTCTTCTATAACGCCAATCCGATCCTACTAGGTAGCCGTACTCAACTATGTTTCAGAGCGAATCAAGTGCTATATCAAACCTGAGTTTGGACACGTGATATGGAGCTGAGGTAAAGCTTCGAGAGATTTTTATTACAGCAGCAAATGGCGACGTATCCCTGATCTGATAAATGTTTTGAGTTGCTATTGAATTGACTCAGTACCACCTTAGAGGCCATGCCATTGTGTTGAATCCAGCGGCTGTGGCACTACTAAATATGGTGTGCAAGAACTCATGGCGTACCCTGTATTTATTGAACGCCCTCTCCTCTGAGAAACGTCTAGTCACCTTCATGTTGTCTGTTCGCAATTTAAACTTATTAGTTTTCAAATACCTATTGGGTCGTCTTAAAAGTTCTCTGACACACATAACATACTGTACCTACTTACCTCAGCTCCATATTACGTGTCCAAACTCAAGTTTGATATAGCACTTGATTCGCTCTAAAACATAGTTGAGTACGGCTATCTATTAGGTTGATTCATAAGTTCTGTCCCTATGAGCCGTTTTCATTTCAAATTCGAATAACTTTACCACAATGCATTCACATCCAATAATATACTCACCAGTTATGTAGCCAATCTTGCACTATGTGCAATGCAGCTGAATGGTTCCGTAGCTTCAGAAGGAGGCTGGCTACAGCCAAAAGAATAAAGACAGTACTGGCTCCATATAGTCATGATCAGCAACGACTTTTTCAGGCAGAAGGTTCTCTGGCCAAGTAACCAGATAACGATCTGATAGAGTGAGGTCCAGGGAGTAATTTCAGTGGAAATTGACGGGTAAACCGAGCAAGTGCCAGCAGCGCCGCCAGATTAGTCCAACGAGTTCTGTCTGTTCGGGAGACATCAGTGGCGGACGCAGGGTCGAGGGGGGGGGGGCGCCCCCTCCCCCGACAACGGGTCGCCGAATTTTTGAAATTACATTACAATACAAATAAAAATCTAGTATTAGTTTATTTTCATTTGTTTATTTTTATTTACATTTACATTTATTTGCCGATCTATATTTTACAATATGCGGCACCTCAATACATCAATCCATTCCTTTTTCGTCATCATTCTTGCAAAGTTTTGCCAATTGCATGTTCCGAAAACTTTCTGGAAATCGTCTCGCCATCGAGCTTTCGGTCGACCTGCTGGACGCGTTAAGGGTGGGCGCCATTCCATCAGCTCTCTTGACCATTTGATATTGTTCGACATTGCAAGTTCCCACCCATATGCCCATTTCCTCTCTTTTGCGGTGTTCACCGCATCTTTGATTTTGGTGACACCACGTATCCATGCATTCGTTCTTTTATCTAGGAGACGTATTCCAATCATGCGTCTCTCCATGGCTCTCTGAGCAGAGGCAAGTTTCCGTTCGGCAGCTTTGGTTAGCACCCATGTTTCTGCTCCATACAACATCGCGGGTAGAATGCACATGTTGAATAGTTCTCGTTTCCACTTCATCTCGACAGTTCTGGACAAGAAGAATTCCTTATATCGTCGTAAACAACTCCATCCGGCTCGAATTCTGCGCTCAATCTCCA
>JARK01000083.1:4059-23036 GCA_000688135.1 Ancylostoma ceylanicum | reverse complement strand
CTGCGTCCGCCACTGAGAGACATGGAGGGCATCATATCGATGTTTGACGGACTTCGTGAAGATGTCTGACCATTGGGTCGTTGTCTTCCTGTCGTGCGCTTGTCCATGGAATCCAGTCGCTGACGGCTGTTGTCCAGCTGTTGCCGTTAAGGCGCATCACGTACTCGGACCATCTAGTCTTACTCAGCATTGCATAGGCGGCAGCGTCCTTGATCTTCGACTTTTGACGTAGGGTGAAGCGCCATATTCGCCCCCACACGTGAGGCGGCTTGCTCCTAGCATCACCCTCTCGTTGGAGAGTTCGACGACGCTGACCGCATTCTTATCCTGTTTAAGTAGCGTTCAAGTTTCTGGCGGTAGATTCTTCAGAGGTGATAGTAATTCGGTCGAGACCTCAAGGTAACCGTGAGGTAAACGTCATAGGTTACCTCGAGGTCACCTCGAGGACAATTTTTCCGAAAATGTATTGTAAAACAACTGAGACCTCGAGGTAACCTACCGGTCACCCTGAGGTCTCACTCTGGTCTCGACCTCACGGTAACCGAGCTGAGACCGTGATCTATTATCTAATCAGACATATTTATGAAAATAGTATCATGAGGCAAGAGACGCAGACCGGTCACGAAAAAGCACCCCCGAATATTTTTTCATTCTGACCGGCAGGTCACGAGGCCTAAAGGGGCCTACTTGTTTGGTTTGTTGTATTTAGGGATTCCTTTGGATATTTTTACAGCAGTTGACCCAGGCATCGTGGAGATTCTTAAAGAGAGAAAGAAAAGAGCCAAACAGTAGGGTAATCGAGATGAAAGTGAGAGTTAGGGATCTTTTAGCAGCAGAACTGGCGAAGAAGGACGCCTCATTGGGCCTTTCGATCTAATTTTCTTCATCATAGCTGAAGTTTTGAAAATCTAGTATCGCAAAACAGTGTAGCTACTCACTGTGGATGGATACTGTCACTGATATTTGCAATGCGCTTTTTATAAGAATTTTTTACTCAAAATAGTCAAAATCCCCAATTCTCTGAATCTGATATCATATAGCTACGGCGTGAGTAAAATTCTCATCAAATTCGAAATCTCCCAGTAAATGAATTTGTAGCTAACGGAATGCTGATGCGTGAGGCGATATCCTGAGCCCATCGAGCCCAATTGAGAGCACCCTGAAATCAAGCTGCGCCTATAGGTTCAGCCACTTCGATTCACTACTACGTCTCTGTTCCTAAGTCTATTTTGTTCTGCTGCCATCGCCTGAGAAACAAATGCTCGACTGTGCTGACGTTCGAGGATTTCCTTACCGTTCTGAGTATCCTGACTACACACGCCTTCACTGATGATAGGTTTCATTGGAAAAGCCTCAGCGGATTGCACCCGAAGGCAACAAGCTAGTTGGGCTATTATGAGTTCTTTTTCTTCTCATAATTAGTTCTAAACTGATGAACTTGATATTTCAGCAGAAGCTAGCCCTAATCCTGTGTTCTTTGGCCTACATGCCAGAGATTCACAAGTTCCATTTTTGGTGAGTACGCTAATTATACATCAAATATGATGGTTGTTATGAAGTCATGAAGGGGAGGGGGTCTGAACCAACTTCTCAGACAATGGAACGGCCTGACCGCGGTACCGAAATTTGGCTGACCGTGGCCAACTCCGTGGTCCGCCAAATAATTGAGCGCGGTCGGCCAGATCTCGGTGCGCGGTCAGCCCGCAGCAGGTCCGCGGTCAGCCCGCTGAAATTATGTCGTGGACTGGTTAAAACGACAGTATTGCTGTTTTAAGCTAATGAATGACATTTTACCTATCGGAACCAACACAGGACATATTTCCCACCCTTCTTTTTTTTGAATTGTATGGTAAAAATATACTCGAGAATTATCATGTCCGACATTTCCACAGTTCAATCCGTACACTTCGGGTTACGTTACTAGATAGTACAATTTTCACAATGAAACCGCCTGCGGATTACTTGACAGCAATGCGAAAGCTCTCTGGGCGAGAGCTTCGTTCCAAAAATGGATCAAGAGTGCTATCCACTTCTCCAGGACAGAGGGGTGATCTCCACTCGATCGGCGACATTTAGCGGTGAGACCATCTCTGGTCTCATCGCCATTCTCGATTAAACGAGTATGCTATTTCTTTCTATATGTATGCATGGAAGAGAGCCATTGTTCGTACATCCCTAATTGCAACGTATATTTCACGGGTATGCTTGCGCCAATTCACTACTACGGGCTAGAAGTTCAGCCGACCGCGGACGGTACCGCGGTCAGCCAAACATTGAGTTAAGCTACGCGGTCAGCCAAATTTCGGTGCGCGGTCAGCCCGCAAGCCACATTTTGGTACCGCGGTCAGCCCGTACCACTGTCTGAGTTTGTGCTGAATTTTCTTTCGGAATTTGATTTGAAAGATCATGTTAAATGCTCATTCTATTTTAGCAGATGTCCTCGAGTCTAAGAAATAACATATCACGTAGGATTTTGCGCAGCCCACTTTTGCCTTTCGATTCGCAAATTTGAATGGCAAAAACTAGGAGTGGTGAACTATTCTCTCGTGGCCTTTTCCGTCCCATAAAGTCAACTCAAGCAGGGATCTCTCTAGCGAAGGGAGTTTCTATTGTTCCAATGATAGGAATTTGATCATTATAATATCCAAATAGAGCTACTGAACATGAAGTTGTATATGCATGACTGAGATAGCTGGGTAGCCATTACAAGTACAAAGCAGGGATTTCTCGGCAACGCATGAGACATACAGTAGCGGTCAATATGATATGATCAGAGGCACTGTCGAGGACAGAATCTTAAACTATAACTCAACTATGGATCGGGCTATTTGGATGGAATTTCAGGATGTGGTGAGGGTTTAAGTGTTCTTTCTTTCCGCTGCTCGGCATTGATGCAAACTGCTTGCAAGCAGAACTAGCACGTTTCAAGTGAAAATTCACTGTTTTATTAACATTGTGGTTTTTCGACTGTATCGCGACATCTCAGCTCCGGAAGAAATTATTCTATATCATATCGTTAGCGAGCAATTTGCTATATAAGTTGCGTTCTATGTTTCTTCCCTTTACATAAAAAAGTGGGCCTGTCGAAAAAGTCGTGTAAAAGTGAGAAAAGAGAATTTTTTCACAATTCCAGAGAAAAACATCGATCCCGATGTGGAATATTCCTATGATATCCACTACTAGCAACTACTCTGATATTCAAATAAAAACTGTATTGCTGTTCATATGCTTAAGATATAATTAAACCGATTTTTCGGTGATTTCGATTATTTAATTTAGTCCTCCCGTTTGAGCAGCAAAGGAAGCGCAGTAATAGCATTATGGTGGAAATAATAGACGAATATGTGCCCAATCTGTACCAACTCTTCCTTTCTCCCAGTAGTCAATAGCTGGGATGCTATACAAATTCTACGAAATCCGAGAAAGTTAATATTTGAGCTCAATAATCCATGTTGCTTGAAGCTGTATCAGTGGTAAGCTGGCATTGGAAAGCGCTCATGGAGTTACAGTATATAGTAAAATTTGGATCAGATAGCTTGACCCAAAAGCGAGTTATGGCAAAAGATTCCCTGGTCAATATGGCTCTGATCATATCATTATGACCGCTACTGTAAGTGCAGCAAACCTTCGACCAAATAACCTGTAATCGCAGAGGATTTTCCATGAAGGCCGATAACCTGTACATCCGGATTGAAAACGCAGTTTTGACGTTACTCAAACGGTGTTGGATTTGCTTAAGGGTTGCGACTGGGCCTATCCTTCACCACTTAAACGCATGTGCACTAAACGCACGTATATAGTATAATCTGTCTTTGTACCATAGCTTGGCTACCCTTTATGAAGTGTATATTTCCATGTTCAGAGTGGATGATAAATTTGATAAGTTTCACATAGCTCAAAACAAACAAGAGTAATCACAGTACAGATGGCCGAGCGCAATGTGGGCTGTCTTCGAGTCAAACCCTCACGGGATCAAATCCTCCTGAGACAAAAATGATTTGTTTAGTCAAAATTGGCCGCTTCGCGGCTTCAGCTCGGTCACCTCGAGGTCAGGTCGTGGTCTCAACGTGAAACTGCGAGTTAGCTCCGAGTTTGACCTCACGGTTACCTCACGGTCTCGGCCAAATTACTACCACCCCAGATGTTCTTTTTCGCACCGTGTCGGGACCTGGTGCTGCGCAATTCTTCAATTCATGGCACGTTGGACTTTGGAACCAAGAACCGGCGGGATGACATATCCATCCTCCCTGAGATGTGAGGAAGGAGGTGGATATGACTGTCGAAAAGGTCCGAGAAGTCGTGGATGACTTTCTTCACTACCCTTCTTAATGACGAGGTCGTTCCGTCTTGGCGTCGGAGGGCGGTCATGTTCATCTTGTGGTTGGCTAAATCGTGGCAGGCGTTGCAAATGCTTTTTGCTGTCTCTGCAGCTTCAGCCAATACTGTTTCTCTCTTTGAGGTCTTGGTCCTTCTCGTTTTAGGCTGCTTAGGTAACTCATCAAACTTTGTCCTCACTATCACTGACGAATCAGTGACTTCCAAGACTTAGGAACACATCTCGGTGAGATCCTACCCCAGCCCCAACACCCGTAGGGGTTGGGGCTGGGGTAGGATCTCACCGAGAAATTGGCCGGGCTTCCCGGGAGTGGACGATGGAGCTCATGTTGACTCAGATTAAACTCACAAGCTGAAGACACGCAAGCACACCCAAACAAACATGCATCGACTTCCTAACTCAACTACTAACTATCTGACGGTAAAGGTAAGGATATTTCCGACGAGTGAATCACCTCAATCCACCCGCGCCACAGGGAAAGTACAAGATCGCGTTTGGACGCGCCAAGTACCCTATCGACTGACCGGCTGGGATCCTTCTAATGAGGGTGAAGCGTATGCTATATTTGATTACTGGTCTACGAAAGCTCGGAATACCACGTCGATGACCTCCAACTAGAGTAGGACATTGTAGCAGTGTCAGGCTCCAGAACAACTTCAAGAGAAAGATGCTGATGAGGACCAAGGGTTTGCTCGAAGATGATCTTGGAAAGTTTTCCACTATTCTTAAATTAAAAACCAGAGGCGGCTTTATATGTAGGTCCAAAAACAACAATCAGATGTGTAAANCGAAATCCGAGAAAGTTAATATTTGAGCTCAATAATCCATGTTAATTGAAGCTGTATCAGTGGTAAGCTGGCATTGGAAAGCGCTCATGGAGTTACAGTACATAGTAAAATTTGGATCAGATAGCTTGACCAAGAAGCGAGTTAAAACAAAAGATTCCCTGGTCAATATGGCTCTGATCATATCATTATGACCGCTACTGTATCTGTATATATGTTGAATATAATCGTCCAACTATATTTCGTGCAGAATAGTACAAAACCTAATTAGAGCAGGATAGGCAAGAAGAAGGAAGTGCTGGCTACGGTATGGTAGCCTCGCTCCGCTGGCTTATATTAGGGCGTCCATTAAACAAAAAAGTGGCGCAAATGACGCGAAAATGGGTGGAGCAGCACAGAGTTTGCTAATTCTCCTGTTTTTTTCACAGCTCGTAGCGGTTACGGTAGCAAGGACTGCTCTGCCTCACGGGGCTACTCTAACTGCAGCATTCCTCTAGTCCTGCAACACGGGCCGCCCAAACCTTATTTACCCTCATAAACTTATGTCATCATAGTCCGATCGATTGGATTAGTAGGATACTACGGGATATTTGGAGTAGTTATTGTCATGTGGGCCGAACTTTGGCGATTGCTGTCACATGAATAAAACTGGATCCCATAAACTTTTGATTTAATATAGGAGTCGAAGGAATGTTTGAAAGTACATGAAAAAGCAGCCGCAATCACACTGGAGGTCCATCCTATAATCTTTTGAGTCTGTATTTGATAGTAGATCACACGCCGACGGGAACGCATGTTACATAGTCAGAATGATATGCATAAAGGGTGCGTGAAACGTATTGACCGCTTTTTATGAAACATGAAATATGTAGAAAATCGAAATCAGATAAAAGTTAAACTGCAGCTGTTCTCTTTCTTAGGGGTATGGCATGCTTCACAGCGACGCTGTCGCTGCGACCGTTCACCACCGAAAGTTCTCGCGCAACTGCTCCTACACCAACATGCTACCCAATGCAAATAGCGTGATAAGACATGAGAACGTGTAACACTTTGTTATCATCATTTTTATTCATTTTCTTCACAGCGACGGTGTCGCCGACGAGCATACCACATCCCTTAGGCCCTGAAAAAAGCACAAAAATGAAAGACCTAGATATGTAATCACTTTTACAGCTATTTTCATAGATCATCTAAATGAGAGAAGGTTTCTTTACCACGCTGCAAGTACTCGTGTTTAATTTCATCAAAGACTTTTAATGAGATGTTACTATGAAGTCGAAACAGTGGTAAGAAACAGCGTTTACGGACATCTAATACCCAGTCACAACCTTGGCCAATCGCGCCGGGTGCATGAATTAGCCCCACCTTCGAATTCTCTGTAAGGGGAAGCTTCAGAAGTTAATTCAGCTGCTCATACAGAAGGAATCACCTACCAGAAGTCCCAGACGAGTTCTATTATTGTCTCGGAACTGTAAAGAACCTTTAACTCTGTTCCGACCAACAGACTGTAGGACCGCTAAAGCAATCAACGCAGAATGACCGCAGAAAAGAATCGACCCTCGAGAAGAAACCTGCAGGGCTTCTGATTTGGCTCTGGCGGTCCTTCTGAAAGGTCCGAATAGATTTCTGTGGTAGAATGTCTTGTAATCGTCCCTGAGTGGTAGCGACCACGCCCCGCAGCGGGTTGGGTATTAGATGTCCCGCAACCAAGAAACAGTACACATTGAGTACTTCACAACAACATCATTGAAGCATGCGTAGCAGCTTCTCTTGTATTTGTGATGATTTCGCTTTCTTTCAGTTTTTGTAAACGGCTTAGAGGGGTTCCTGAAATTCCTCGTCGGTTCTTGCGCAAGAATCACTACATGACCGCCAAAACGATATTCCGAGGAGGCGTATTGTCATAAGTAGCAATTGTTATTCTCGTGGTGGACCATTCCTCTTGTGGCAAGCCTTTGTTTCCTTTGTTTAGCTTACAATGTAAAGAAGGCAAACGGATGTTGCTATGAACAACGATTCTCGAATCCCTCAGTTCAAGTTAGTAGCCACCTTACTCTCTCGATTTCAAACTGTTTGATGTTACCATACGAATGCATTGAGGATTCAAAGTTGTGCTACATCTAAACAGCATGAGCTTGCTGTTGGATTATTTAAAAGAATTAAAGGAAGAATTCGAAGACCATATCTGCGGTGCATCACTTGCATCTTCATTCGTGGTCTTCGCGGAAGCGCTTTCGGGAATGGAGATAAAATTGAATGGGCATAATTTCATAATCTCATGATACTTGCTAATTTGTTCTCTGTTTGTTACGGAAAACTGGTCCCATCTATGCCAACTACCGAGCTTTTCACGGTTCATTTCGCCAATATTTTCACGAACCCTAATACATTTTTGCAGTTGGTTAGCTTCGCAGATAAAGTCCTGGACGGAAGAAAAAGCGTCCAGGACTTTATCTGCGAATACAGCTGCGGCGTGCTACTGGCCTTTTAATTATAATAGTTTTTTTTTTTCATTTCAAACTTACATTTTTATACCTTTTACATGCATTTTTTTCAAATTTTTGCACTTTTCTCTGTGGATACTGGAACGCTTGTTCTTCTTTCAGTTTTGTTGTTCTGCTTTCGATAATCATTTTCGTACCGTCATTCGGTAAAGTCTCCTACCAGACGCATCCTTTAGCATCTTTCCATTCATGGACCAGCTGATTAGCCGCCCGACATCGTATGGCAGGTGAAATTGTGGATCAAGTAACAGACGAACTCTCTAAACTATCCCCCTATGTATACGTGAGGGAAGCATCTACGGAAGTTTCCGACTATGCCAGAGAGTAGCGGCTTCAGAGAGAAGGAGCAACAAAACTACAAAAATCTGGTCATGGTGAAAGACATGGTGGCAAGGGATGGACCCAGAAAGTTACATCTGGCTATTCGAGAGAATATTGCTGAATACATGGCAGATCACTGGATCGCCCAGGAGCATTTGTCAAGGAAGCAAGATAATCGGAAGATCATGCCAGCATACAGCAAAAAAACCGTCGAAAATTTAGAGAGATGATGCAGGAGGACCTGTCTACGAGTAACCAACACAAACAACAATTGTGCAAAAGATTGCAGGTATTTCAAACGGATCATTCGCGGAATGGGCTTTTTATCAAGGAAACTGCTGCATGGGAAGGGCANGGTAATTCTCTAATGAGTTCCATGTTTTCTTATCGGGCATTCTTCAGATATAATTTCAATATTTTCGTGCCACGCAGGTTGTTAGAACACTTTTTATTGGCCGACGTTTCGACAACACGTCGTTTTCAACGGCCTGAAAGTGGTTTAGTTTTTATGAATCCGCGTACTAGTCCGCCATACGCATCTGCTGACATGCACATTCAACTAGTCTTGGCTAGACAACGGTGAGAAACCAATGTGAAAGACGAACGTACCAAGTGTCCCACCACTATGAGGTGATGTTATTCCGCACAACAGTACAGTAATGCCACAAGCGGACGAATAAACATTGCTCAGCGGTTGTGCATGAGCGGCCAGCGACAATCTTATAGTGATATGAACAATGACAATGATATGAACGGCATGAGGTCAGTAGTAATCGATACATGCTCGTTTCTGTTGTTCATTCGTGGATTTCGAACAAAAATCCAGAAGGCCTTTAGTGTTTTCCTCGCCGAAATGTCTGGCTCATGAGCCAGAATTGTGCACCTAACATCGAAGTCGTTTCCATCATGGTCTTCACGTCTATGTTTCCCGAGTGGCGTTATCAAACTCTCCCTTCTTTTAGCATTTGAAATTATTCATACGACATCTATCCAGGAGCCTATCGAATTTCACGCATAGTGCAGATTTAGCATTAGACCGAATAGTTTCGTAAATCCTTCTTGACCCACCATTGGGTTTCGGGAAATGCGAGAGTTGATGGTGAAATTCGCTTATCAGTAAGCGACAAAGGCGGTGAATTTGTGGTTATGCCGCAAGAACTAGATCGTCAGATTACAGAGTTGCACCGAGCAGATACGTCTATTTACCGACGCACTACACAGACCGAATTTCACTCTCAGTGCAAACGGTTAAAACATATCTGGACGACGACTGGCAAAGCTGCTGGTCTGAGCGAAAGGTTCCTGAGTAGGCTCAAGATTGACAACTAAAACTGTCCCGTCATTTAGAGCATGATGAAAACGCACAAACTCTGTACCTCACAACAACTCCATGCCAGCCAAGGACTACAAAATTTGACCAATTATAAGCTGTGTAGGTGGCCCAACAGATAGAATATCGTGGTTTCTCAACAAGATTGTAAGCCAGCTTCTACCCAAGGTGCCCTCCCATCTAACGAACACAAGGCACTTTCCTGAACGTTTGTATAGCATCAACTTCAATGGCGAATGTGTAATGGAGTCATTCGACGTATCATCGTTGTACACGAATGTCTCAACCAACGATGCACTACAGGCACTGCACAAAATGCTGACGTTACCCGAAAGGGAGATAGAGATGTATGGCCTGAGTAGAACACGAGTCATGACTCTTGTAAGGGAATGCCTTAATTGTACCGTCTTCAAATGGTCTGGAAACTACTTCTCGCAGATCAGAGGGCTTGCCATGGGACAGAGGCTAGCATACGTGCTTGCCATATGTTTCATGAGCGAAATTGAAGAACCTGTGCTTGCACGACTGCCGTTATTGTACTTTCGTTATATCGATGACTGCTTCGTTATCACATCAACACAATCCGAGATGGATGAGTGTTTCAGAATTCTTAACGAGCAGTCCCAGTACATAACACTCACGAGAGAAACCCCTCACGACGATTGGCTACCGTTCCTCAATACCCAGCTGAAAATGTCCAAAGGCATGGTTCACGTGAAATGGTACCGTAAGGAGAGTTCTAAGAACATCATACTACATGCGAAGTCGGCCTAACCAATTACTGTTAAACGAGCTGTGATTCGTAACATGTTCAAAACAGCGACTGAAGTTTGCAGTGGTGAAGCGGAACGTCAAGAATCTAAGAGCTTGGCTTCATCGTAATGCGCGAAAACGGTTACAAACCACGTAAACAACAACAACAGCGTAAAGTTCGCAAAGAAAGTAAAACAGACGTATGCGGTAAGAAACTCCTATTGTGCATTCTTTTCATTTCGGATAGGGTAAGCAACGCCATAAGGCAGTGCCTCGTTCGGGCTCAGCTGCAGGATGATGTCGTTTTGGTCAACATCCCTAACAATAACATCAGAAAACAGTTAGTCCGAAATAGGCTCTATGACCATACCTGCCCCTAGAGTAGAGTGTATGCCCCTAGAGCAGAAATGGAGATTGCTCAAAAATGGGTGCTATTTACCAAATAGAACGTCTAAGCTGTCGTGCGACTTACATTGGTGAGACCGGCCGACCTCTCCATGTTCGAATAAATGAACATCTTGCTAGTGAAAGAAGGGAGAGTTTGATAGCGACACTCGGGAAACATAGACGTGAAGACCATGATGGAAACGACTTCGATGTTGGGTGCACAATTCTGGCTCATGAGCCAGACATTTCGGCGAGGAAAACACTAGAGGCCTCCTGGATTTCGGTTCGAAATCCTTGAATGAACAACAGAAACGAGCATGTATCGATTACTACTGACCTCATGCCGTTCATATCATTGTGCGAACTATAAGATTGTCGCTGGCCGCTCATGCACAACCGCTGAGCAATGTTTATTCGTCCGCTTGTGGCATTACTGTACTGTTGTGCGGAATAACATCACCGCATAGTGATGGGACACTTGGTACGTTTGTCTTTCACATTGGTTTCTCACCGTTGTCTAGCCAAGACTAGTCGAATGTGCATGTCAGCAGAGGCGTATGGCGGACTAGTACGCGGATTCATAAAAACTAAACCACTTTCAGGCCTTTGAAAACGACGTGTTGTCGAAACGTCGGCCAATAAAAAGTGTTTTAACAACCTGCGTGGCACGAAAATATTGAAATTATATCTGAAGAATGCCCGATAAGAAAACATGGAACTCATTAGAGAATTACCCATGTTGATATCTTGAGACCTGGATGTTTGCACATTCATTTCGAATTAGCGAAGTCTGGGGATACTCCAAGAGGAACCAGCTCGCGATGTAAAACTTACACATCTGATTGTTTTTGGACCTACATATAAAGCTACCTCTGGTTCTTAATTAAGATACGAAATGATACGGATTAGAGTGTTGACCGAATAAAAATCGAATAAATTCAATTAATTTGAATAGCTGTTCAAAGTTCCATCCAAAAAATCGAACAGTCCAAAAACGCAAGACTTCACAGTCCTTTTTTTTTCGTTCAGTCAAAAGTGTAGGGCTCACCCTTTCCTAAACGTTTCAATTTATCGACTTATTCGAAATCGAATGTTCGAATATCGAATGTATCTAATACATTATTCGATCAACAGTCTAATACGTATCGATTGCAACTTTACATAGTTATGGATCGCTACCAAACGGAGCTCATCGCCCGTACTCTCGAGGATGTATCCATAATGAACTGGCGATGTGGTGATAGCCAAAATTGAAAGGATGCTCATTGATTGTCACGCCCCTCTGATTTTTCGTCTAGAGTCTCCCCATTCACTTTATTCATGTGGCGACCGCCGGCGGTCGTGGCGATCGCCACGATCGCTGTTGGAGTCTGGGGATACTCCGACTTATCATTGAGATATCGTCTTACTCCCTTCTCTCACTTCATCTCTTTCAAGCGCATGGTCTCCGAACGATTGTTGACCAATTAGTACTATCTAGTGCATCCGTCAGATGTTTCGTTATTGAGTTGTATTTTCCTTCGTATATGATCTTTTCCCAACCGCCGTTTTATTTCACACGTGTGCCTTAGGCGGCGTAATAAGTTGTTATTATGTCCGTTTATAACAAGGACACATGGCAGAGTGGTGCACGCATAGAGTTCTTAACGTATCTCGCAGAATCCGCCAAGTTTTTGTTTTTACAAGTAACCAATTTCAGATGCTGATCAAGATTATCAACATCATTTCGCGGTACTGCCATTCTCCCGTTAAATTTTACAGTTTTCCACATTTCATTCCAGAAACCCTATCATAGCCCACGAGGGTACGGTACAAACTGGATGTGCTCGTGTTGTGATAGCTGCGTTCAGCACCTCAAATAATCACACTATGGTAAGTTTCCATTCAGGAGAAATTTCTTCCAAAATTCCCCGCCACGCGAGCACCACAGCACATCCTCTGTTAACAAGGACTGAGCAGTGGAAATGCTTCAAAACGATTCCAAATTTTCAGAACATCTGGTTACAAGTGATAGACCTCATAGATCTGCGTAGAATAGATTTTTAAAAGGAAGTAGTAGGTGGAGCAGAAATGTAACCACATGCATGCACGACGAGCCAATGACGCAAGCTAGTGCTCCTTCATTAGTACTAGTTCCCTTGTGAAAAACGGCGTAACTCCTGATGTAGACAAGAGTGAGGTTAAATGAAAGCAGATTTGAAATCAGCGCCTCGAGCTGCATAGGTATGGTATGTATCGCCACAATTCCCGAACATCCTTTTCTTGTCGCCATGGTTGGGAATCATGTACGTCGGAACTCAGAGCTTCTTTTTGCAGAGATCAGAACGGCGTGTGACAATATGTTGGACAGGTCGTCTAATTATGTAACTCTCGTCTTGAATTGGCAGCTTATCTTATGTTCGTGCATTTTCGTTGTTAAATGATCTTCAAAACTCTTTAGAGGAGATGGCGTGATGGAGAGTCTGACGAATATGCTGGTTGGAGAGTGGCTCTCCAGCCTAGATACTGGATTTCCTCACGGTTTGCTTTTGCCATGTGCGGACTAACACTACCATGCAAATGAAAAATTTAAAAAAAATCGTTTCAGACGGTTTGCCTACTATGCATTCGCTAATCTTTGGAGTTGCGTAGCGTGTACCAGCAACCAGGAACTCGTGACCGAGCATTTCATGTTATCTCACCAACAGCTTGTAAGGACTTTTTTCTTGTACAGCTCAGCTTCTGACGGCTTTGGAGCCGGTTCTCCACCAGGGATCCACTGACGCTGATGTAACCAGTTTCAATAGGGGGTCCAGCTTTCGTCGATGTCCTTCAGAAGTCTGACCCACGCAACTCACCAGGTATAGATGTCGAGACTACTTTGCTGTAACCAAGGTGTTAAAGGTAATTTGCGACAATCATATGTTTTCATTTGAGTCTTGTTGTCACTGCGGTCTGCAAGTCATCTCTGTCTGAAGCTACTGAGTAGTCGAGATCATGGTCGAACTTTAAGCGTTACATTGGCGCTGCTGCCAGTATCTGTTTAAGGAGGACATTGTTTACCATTCCAAGTTGTCTCGGCAGCACCAACGCTTCGAGACCAGATTGATGCCCACTAACTACTCACCAGCCTATTCATCTCCATCTAATCACAATTGTAATTACATTAAGAAGACTTACTTGCTGGTGTTCATACTTTTAAGCGACGTTTTGACCTCATTAATAGGAGGTCTCTCTGAAGGACGCTCCGCCCAGCAGTCTCGAATCAAATGAAGCTGAAAAATAATTGCATTGAACCTTTCCTGAACGGTTCAGCCCAAATGAACCATCATGACTTATAATAACGGGCTTAGNCTTCTGGGTAAAGAAACTCTCAACAGCGGGAGGAGAAGTGCTCTACAAATGGCCGAACCGTAAGTGCAACAGAACGGAGGCCATTGTAGGGGAGATATCATTTGCTTGAAACAAGCCTCAACTTTTCTTGTTACCGTTAGCTAGCCCTCACATCATGTGATAGAGAGAATTTCGCATACAATACTGTTAAACAACTCGTGCACTTTTACGGATCATCTCAACTTTTTGTGCTCAAATAAAAATACTTCAATAGTAAGTAATTGCTGAGATATGCCGCCATGATAACACGTAACCAGACATGTGATTCCAAAGCTGATTCACACTTTTCAGGACCTGTACAATGAAGCATGAGGGAGAAATCCAAAAAGAACAGTGTGAAAAATTTGAAGGTCAGTTGGCTGCGGTTCATGAGTTCTTATACTCCATACCATAGCTATGGTCATTGAGGCAAACATTTATCATTCACCTCGTCTACCCTTACACAAGTTGAAAAAGTCGCCTTTGTGGCAGCGGCGCTCAATTATTGTGGATGAAAAGTTTTCGTCACGTTTTCATGAGGAGCCTTCAATTTCCTGATTTCCTGAACCTGTGCTTCAAGCACTTTCCTACCTACGGAGTTCCATACCAAATTCGTATTTTAGGATTACGAATGGATTTACGTGACCGGGAAAAACTCCTGACAGTAACAAAAAACCGCAAATACAATACCCTCGCGATCTTCCTTAAAAAAGAACAATCGACGCGCGAAGTTGCGTTCTTTTCGTTCCACTGCCATAAATTAGTTCAAACTAACTGTATTGGTAAATGATATCGGTAGCAAAACTGGGGTAGATCGAACTTCAGTTTGATCTGGAAAAGTCTCAGAGTTTTCAGCTCTAGCACAGCATTCTATGTGTTCCTTTTTGCTACCATTTTGTCGCGCATCGCGCCGCTCGTCGCATGAGACGTCGCGCCCCGTTCGCGACGAAATTCTCTAAAATAAGAAGTGCTTAAATTTCACAGTTCAGCACGAGGTTTGAAGTTAAATCACTTACATGGTGGTTCATCGGTTAGTTATAGTTCCGAGACTCTAAGTTGATATTTGATGCACTGCAGTTTCACAAATTTATAGGAATGGAACGAAAAGAACGCAACTTCGCGCGTCGATTGTTCTTTTTTAAGGAAGATCGCGAGGGTATGGTATGTAGGAACGGTTTTCTTCTGAGCGAGAATAGGCAGAGTTCACGAGCAGGTCAGCAATATCCAACAAGTGAAGTGAATCTAATGTGGCTTTTTTTGTGGCAAAATGCGTTCCCTCCATAATTTCACTGAGGTAGAAAGCTACAATACTGCGCTCCGGACAGGGGTAGCATCGAGACTTGTAGGACCGCAGCAACGCCTTACTTGCAGGACAAAGTTTTTAAAAGTAACCTTGAACTGCAATTACTCCTCACTCAAGTTTGGTAGATCTGTTGCAATAGAGTGCTTTATCAGCAATTCATCCAAAAATTGGATGTTTTCGAATTTGAGTAGGGTTTGCCCATACCTGTTATTAGATACTTAATTCGCAAGTTTCTGCTTCGATCCAGCAGATGTGATCGAGTTTAAACTTGATTTTCCGATCAGCACGGGTATTCTCACCCCTCCTACTTACAGATTAGGTCAATTATGCGACATCGATCAGTATATCTATTACTTGGAAGAGACTCATAAAACGGAATTTTATTCGGTTTGGCTGAGTACTTTCTTGCAAAGATGCATGCCATATTCGACGTCCGTTAAAATTTCGGACATTTTCTGAATCAGAAAGCTCCTTGCGAACGATCTTCTTCACCGAATAAGCCAAGTCTGTATTTCAAAAACTTTCCGGAAAATGTAACCTGCCGTGTCCCCTAGCGCAGGACAAAAGACTTGTGAACTAGTTTCTGAAAGAGGTTGTCTATTAATCAGTCGTTACTGAACCCGCATGAATCGTTGTTGTTATCTTATGGATGTTGCTTATCCCTCCTTCCAGTACTTTTTTTTGCGTCATCGTTGTTTTTTTTTTTTTTGTAACTAGCAGTTTTACGTGGTTCACCCACGTAAAAAAGAATAAATGAACATATTTACGAAACTGATGTGAAGTTTTGCTTTTATTCCCTAATCTACAAGCATTTCTACAGCTTACAAAATTTAGAAAAAATTCTTTGTTGTCACCATAAGGGCTTGAAGTGTCGTCACAGAACACTTATATACACAGTTCACCGGACGAATTCATCGCTGAATTCGTCCTGTTACCATCAGAACATATACAACTTAAATACTCTGTTCGCATAATGTGGAACAGGCAGACAAATTCACCACTCATCTGCCACTGCATTATTCCTATCACGACTTATAATAAAGCGCTTACTTTGTCTGTAAGTCTATGAATGTGTCTGTGTAGAACGAAATTCTCTGATTGGTCAGCGATGATGATTATGCAATCGTATATAAGAGGAGGGATACTGGTATGGTGAGGTTCAGAGAATGAAGAGGAGCATTGATGGATAAGGAATAGCAGAGACGCGGGTGCACAGCTTAGAGAAGAGTACACTGATTATGAGCTTCGAAAGTAGAGGAACGGCACCAGGTGCCGTATGCATATCTCTCCCCGGCCATCTCCGGTCCCCTAGACTGTTGAATCCCTCCTCCTATCCATCGGAGATTTTTCGAGACACCGCACACTGGTGCACACGTATGCGCAGGCTCCGACGTTCACAATCATCGTCCTCCATCGCCATCTTACACAGACTTTGGAAAGGAAAGTTATGGAGGCGATGGAAATAAGGAGGCACAATCCAGAGATCAACAATAAAAAGGAGTTGAAAGAGGTGTTAAGTCTGATTACGTAAAGGATAATATTAGTGGTTGATCACTAGTCATCGTGTAGCCAGTTCGTTGTGTAATTAAAATCGTAGGGGTGAGGCCGCATGCTTTACATGTTAGCTCATACTCATGGAATTACTTCCTAAGTTTTTCGATGTGTGAGATAACAATCACCGCGTGGCTGACGTATTCGAAAGACTTCAAAGTCATCTGCTCGCTGGTTTTGTTAGTGTTTAACTGCATTTCTGTAAGCTTCTGATTAGATTGAGATTCATTGTTAACGTTAAGGTCCGATGAAGGCATTAACGCCGAAAGCCTACAAATGAAGCAATTGAAAAGACTTCATTTTACCACTGAAGAAGAATCACCATATGAAGCTCAAAGAAAGAACAATCCCGAATTACCTGAAGCTCCTGCAAAGACAACTTCAAATCAGTCTGAGCTTACTCTCTGTCGTGTTACAATAGCTTGCTTCAAATCAGATCGGAGCAGTTTGTGATGAAGCGCTCGATTCCTTAGTGACCTGCACATCGATATACGACAAAGAAAAGCTCGTTTATGAAAGTGGAACTGGGCCTGTAGCTTTAATATATCATGGCACTGTAATGGCAGAATGTTGTTATGCAGAAAGATGTTGTTATGGCATTCAACTGAAACGTCACTTCAAATTATAACGAATTCTAGATCTTATAAATTCTAGATTATAATAGATCTTCCGTGTCCGATTCTTTTGTGATTCTGTGTCCGGTGGCACGAAAATAAACCACTGCCTTGTAGCAAGGGGAAAAATGAAGTACGAATCCGCTTGCTTGAGCTTGCCCAGCAGCGCGAACATGCTGTGTACTAGAATAGCTATCTTGCGTAGGTATGACTGACTTTTTCCTCTTATTTTTTCACTGTTTCACTGTGTTATTATTAACAAAAAAACTCTAATTACTGCTGCCATGGGCTGTTAGAACAGAGTTAGATGGCGATTCCAGAGAGCACAGCAATTGCGTTCCTGTTAATGCGCTAGTACTCAGATTCATGAACGCTCATTTCCTTTCACTCATATATGAACGCTTTGTGTAGTAGACTCTCCCCATAATCAGTCACGGTTTGGAAAGGCATGCTCCACTAAATTTCACAAAGACTGAGAGCCTTTTTCTCAGGTGCCGACAACACATATACAGTGGCGGTCACATATGTATTTAACACATGATTTTGGCTGGCAGAATTTTTTGCTTTTCTCAGCCTTATAATAAGCAATCAAAACCAAGTTCGAGTATGTATTGAGACACTATAGACGTTTCCTTGTGTTGCTTACCACGGGTACATTCAGATTCGATTCGATTCAGACTGGAAAAAAAGGAAAGTTCAATTTTGTCGGATTTCCTGAACTCTGTGTAGAATTTCCTTACCTCGTCATGGAAGGAAACGGAGTAGTGATCCAGATTTAGCATGTCTCCTGTCAACATCTTCCTGTGAACGCTATTACCGGACTCTACGTACATNCTGGAAAAAAAGGAAAGTTCAATTTTGTCGGATTTCCTGAACTCTGTGTAGAATTTCCTTACCTCGTCATGGAAGGAAACGGAGCAGTGATCCAGATTTAGCATGTCTCCTGTCAACATCTTCCTGTGAACGCTATTACCGGACTCTACGTACACACGTACCGGCTGGAGCCAGAAACAGAAAACAACCGTCAATTTCGCCAAAATTTTCATTTCAATGAATGTTGCTAATAAAGCAAGCCTCGGAATTTTCCTGCTAGTTTCCATGTTTCTTCTTCTCTGAACCTGGGCATAGTTGTTGCAGATTCTTTTTACTTCTGAGCCAACCAGGTTTTTAGGTGGAAAATTCACAGAAAAACTCAAGAAAACAGAAAAAAAGAAAAAACGAGAAACCCCGCGTAATGGATGGCTGCCTTACCTCATCACACAAGTAAAGCTTTCCAAAGGCATTGTTAGTGTTAAATGGTACCGCAAGGAGACCTCTAAGAATATCCTCATCCACGCCAACTCCGCGCATCCGACAGCCATGAAACGTGCGGTGGTAAGAAACATGTTCAAAACCGCCGTCGAGGTATGCACTGGCGAAGTTGAGCGCTCTGAATCGCGAAGTATAGCTTGCCGCATTGCTCGCAGCAATGGTTACTCAATACCGCAGCGCAAGCCCAGGACATCCGCTGAGCACCACGACCGCTCCCAGCGTGAACACAGGCTCCCACTTTTCCTTCCTTTCATATCAGACAGATTTAGCGCGGCTATACACCAGTGTCTGCACCGAGCTCAACTGCAGAATGATGTACTCTTGGTGAGCATTCCCAATGATAACATCAGAAAGCAGTTAGTTCGCAATCGACTCTATGATAGAGAATGCAAAACAGAATACTGTGTGATATGCCCGTACGGAAAGGTAGG
>JARK01000082.1:99305-141641 GCA_000688135.1 Ancylostoma ceylanicum | reverse complement strand
TATATATATATATATATACATATATATATATATATATATATATATATATATATATATATATAGAGAGAGAGAGAGAGAGAGAGTATGATAACGTTTTGGTAACTTCACTTTCGTCAGAGCTACAAAGGATCAAATTGATCTACGAAAGTGGCAGTACAAACGCCGCCTCGTTCACACATCTAAGAACTGGAGTTCCTAGAAACTGTTTAAGGCATGAGGATGTTGCATGAGTAGAATTACCCTTCATTCTAGCACTGAGTGTATCGTTTTGGTGGAATTTACTCAAGGGAGAAGCGCGTTTTCAATGTGAAGAGCCACTTCGTACAGAGAACTCAGATGCTTTTTTCTTCGCGAAGTGAATCAGTTGAACATACGTACATAGTTGTTGCTGAGATTTAACATTCGCAGTGGTTCTTTTCTGCATCAAGAGCAAAACCTAATGTGCAACCGTCTGATTGTTCTTCAAACTCCATATTTATAAGGATCGAAACTCTTGCAGGCTAAAATTGACCTCTGTGAGGCGGACTTCCACTTCTGCGCCGATTTTACAGCGGTAGTGGCTTCTCCTTAGATGCCGTTTATATAAGTCGCCTTTGCGCTGCATTTGACCTATGATTCAAGTTTAACAGTAGCAGTGTGAGGTGCAGGACTGTGAATATGTTGATAAAAACATTGTGGGTGTGAGTTGTGAGCAGGTGCCTTCTTGTGCTCTCTCGTTCCAAGAAAAGCAAGCACATTATTGGTTAGCCCTTGGGTAAACAGGAAAAGTAGCTGGATCGAGACCAACAGCAGAAGTCAGATTGGCGATTTCAAAAGTCGAAAATGGGATTACGAAAGCTCGAAAAGCACCAGAATATCGGACTCCCGAGTGTTTGGAGTGTTTAACTCCGCTAACCCTCGATTGAAACACGTCTCGCAACCTCTCCAGCCATTCTGTTATATTTATTTATTAATGCACGGAATGACCATGTGGGTACAAATAAGTATATAAATGCAACTGTAATAAAAATGATGACAACAATACTATTGAAATGGAACAATACATTCTAGTGAAAGCAAATGGAAACATTCGAAGCTTTTATGAAACGCTTTCCAATTTTTCTGATTTGTTTCACTTCAACGGAACGAATGCTATGCTTTTTGCTGAGATTCAAATATTGAGTTCCTGCGCGATCAACAAAAAAGTATTGTGTTGTGGATGTAGTAGCTTTGAAAAAATGAAATTTTTTCAAGTCTCCTCTCGTAGTGGACGTGACAAAATTGAAGAAATTCGTGATTTTTACATTGATGACGCCAGTTAGTATTTTATGAATCATAACCAGGTCATATTCATATTATATTCACCAATATTTGACGCCAATTTTATATTTCTCATTACAAATTTCTCATATGATGACAATTTCAACTTCATCCGTGACAATTTTTTCCTGTAGAGCAGCTTCGCCTGGAAGTTTTTTGAAGATCTACATTAAGACAAATGCCCTGTGAATGCCCACTGCAACAAACAATCGCTCATAATTGTACCTTCAATGTTCGGAGCTCAGTTCAAAACTGCCACCTTCTCCGTAATCACTGTGCGCTCAGTTACTAATTCGATGTACTTAAGATGGACTACCATATTAGTGAACAAAGGGAAAAAACACGCTACAGCGTCTGTTGTTACAGTCGCGATGATTGTGTTTTGTACACAAAAGGACGTCTTCTTAGACTCAGTAGTCCATCGTCTGCTTCGCTTCTTGCAGTTTTTTTGCTGATCCCTCTGGGCTGCTAGTCAAACCAACGACGTCGCGAGCCCTTAGCTGCTAACATGCGATGACAACCTCGTTAACATATGTTGCGAGATGTTCATGAACATCACATAATAATGCAAGCGTTCTAGTTAGTTTCGCGGCATAGTTGCCAGCTATGTTCGATAACTATAATACGTCGCGATAGTGATCATAAGGCGCATACAGCAAAAGTTAGGGAAATACTGTGGAATTCAACGAGGCACGATGCTATCCACTCGGACGGAGTTCGTGAACGTCCGCTTCTTTGACAAGACAACGATCAAGCATCGACAGAGGCCATTCGTGTGCTAAGTTCAAAGCTAAGCTCCTTTGAAACACAGCACCTGAACGAAACCCCAAGATTTCGTCCCCATTCCTTGTTTTCTTTTCCAATCGTAACCTCGACATGCGGTACATGTGGAGACACAAGCTCGTGGTGTATCCATTGACCGCTACTGCTCGGCTTTCCAATTGCATGTAGGCGCCTCATAACTGTTGGGTGACTGCAGCTAAACATGTTCGCCAGATCCCTTGTAGCCTGACTGGGATCCTCTTCGATCGCTTCCTTCAGCTGCTCCATGTCGACCATCGATGGAGATCTACCGCGTGCGTCATCTATGAGGCTTTCTTTCCCTTAGCGAAACTTGTGAAACCATCGTTGACACCGCCGCTCATTGACGATGTCCTGCGCAAAAGCATCGCACAGGTCTCGATGAGATTCGGCTGCTGCCCTCCTTTTGAAGTCTTAGAGCAAACAATACCGAATGCCACTCTTGAGATCTGTCATTTCTGAAATTCTCAAGGGTCATGAATTGACCGCCGGAAGCAATAACAACGACGGTATACACCGCACCTACACACATGCCTTTACAACGGCACTTAGCTACCCTTAAACCGGAGTTATTCTGAAGAGATGGAGGGCACGCGTTTGAGCTCAGCCAGAAAAGGGGCGTGGCTGAAGATGACCCGCGGATACGCACGCTCCGCGTCACCGCTAAGTCACAGCTGAGCAAGCTCACGCAGAGTGATATAATATTATACTAACAGACTCAATCCTTGAAATCCCAAATTTTCCATATCGTACTTGTTGTACTGATTACTAAATCTTCTCACATAAAGTCACTTTTGTTGCAGACGTAATTTTTGTGTTCAGCACGTTAAGTAACCCCACTGCACTAATTTCTGAGACTCTGAGAAATCTCTGCTAGCGTATGTCGCTCCGATTGAAAAATGTACTGGTTACCTCCCCTTCATTTAGTAAAATTTCCAAATCTTTTTTAATGAACACTTTAAAGACAGCACTCACGCTCAAAAACGACATAGATTTTTTTATAAACCTACTTGTGCCCATAACAGAGAATGAATCATCCAGAAGGGCCAAGTTTTCCAGAGATACTAAGTTGTACATCGTCAGGATGACCAGATCTATCGCCGCAGATTTGTGTGAACGCGGCGTTGCGGCTCCACTATGGGAAAATCCTGATCGATGCCATATCAGCTGATAAATACAGGCAGCACCCGCCGCGCGCGATCAAAGAGAGTGAGGCGGGGTTGAGCATGGTGGGCGCCTTTGTACATGCGTTCGAACTTGATTACTCGAGTAACTGAAGGATTTGGAGTAATTCCTTTCGCAGTGACGCTCTATTGGATAGCAACTTCAAAATTAGCAAAAAAAATTAGGGAAACTTTTTTGAGCGTGAGTGCCGCCTTTAAGTGACAATTGTAATCGAAACGCACGGTAGCGCTAATTCATCGTTGCTCGTAAGTCTGAGCGGTGGAAAAGCGCAATAGTTACATTTTTCTCCCTGTCATAATTGTCAAACAATTCGTTAGAAGATGGTCTGATACACTGGCAAGAAAAAAATATCTGAGACAATGATGGAGAAATATATTCTTGTTTTTTTTTCCTTTGATAAAGCACGGAAATGAAATGCAGAAACGACGGGTTCAAGCTTCTGAAATGCCTGCACACTAGCAGCGAATTTCTAACTCAGAATAAGGCCATCGACTAGCGTTAAAAAGCCAAGATGTTGCGAATCCTCTCCTTTCACCTCTACAACACCCGAATCTTCGAACAGATTGGTAGGAATCTGAGTAGATCTTAACAACGTGCAAACGAGGTGCTAAATCAGTCCCGTTTGAACTGGAAAAACTTAGGCAAGGGATTGCGTTATGTAGCAGAATAGAGTGTGCGGTGCTTAACCCATAGATGCATAACTCTCTTAACTCTTATCTCACAACTCATGGTATCTTGTGTTTTACAGGATGCGTAGAATAGTGATATTGATGGTGGAATTAGCAGGAGGAGTTTCATTCCTTCTCAATTGTTACGGTTTTTACGCCTTCGTCATCAAGTCGAAGAAAAAGTTGGTGTCCATTGAAACTCCTCTCCTATTTGCGTCAATTGCATTCTTCACCGTCTGTTGCATGCTTCACGTCCCGGTGGGTAACGGCTTTTTTGGCATCTTTTCAATGTAGGTTTTTTTCCTAAATTTTAGCTACCGTTCGTTCACAACTTCTGCATTGTGGTTATCGCTTCGGGACCAGTCACCTCTGGTATTGCTGCAAAAGTAGTTCTGGCGGCTAGTTATCTAAGCTGGCACGCCTGTCTTTTGATTGTGGTTAATAGCTTCATCAAAAATTACATCATACTGTGCAGGTGAACATTTGTGTTTTGAAACAGATATTCACATTTGTCGGTGGTATCTCCGGAAATTACTGAACAGATATAGTCATGATCATCCTGACTCAATGCTGTTCCTTCACGGCCATATCACTGACATCACCACGCATCACCAACGCGAGCTCATACAGTGGCGGGAACGTAGCGGTGTGAGCCTAAAATGGTTTCACTTATCAGTGAGGGTAACTGTTTTCGGCCGGGAATAGCTCCATTCACTAGTAGAATGAAATTCTTACCGAGCACCACCGCTACGCCAACGCTCTTGCACCAGCTCACCTTGATGATAGGTGAAGATGTCGTGCCCCAGGGTCCGTCGGCGGTTCAGTGGCTTGGGTTAGACCCCGAGCACGACTAGCCGCGTCCTTAGAGAATGCACTTTCTACTCACCTAATGGCGGCCTATCCCCACAGACGTTCCCGGCCGGAAACCTAGGATCCCGCTTCCCATCTTCCCGTCTCCCTCACCAGGTCCCTACGCTGCGCCCCAACCCCAACCCCGCCCACATGGTGAATATGTACTGGTAAGGAGATGATGCAACACACTACATACACAACAGAACACAATACCTGGTAGGATTTAATGGTATAAAACACACGACATCAATCAATACGTGGCGATCAGTAACTGATACAGTGGTAGTGGTAGGGCCAGCTTATATAATGGTAGAAGGGAACTGGTATTGCTCGCGGAGCACGGCGTGGTATGCCGGAGGAGGACCTGCGGCTCCTGGTACTGGTATACACGACGATAAGAACACGAACAACACGACGCGAGAGCACTGATGGAACAAACCGTCCGGCGTGACAGCACAGCGACGACTGACTACGAAAATCGGCCGCGCCGCACCGTCCGCACGCAGGCAGGCGTGGGAACCACCTACTCCAATGCGCGCGGCGGGATCCGGCCGCAAGGGGCAGAGTCGCGCACGGTGCGACAGAAGGTATGGTGATACGGCCGATAAAAAACAGCCTTGAGTCAGAATGTTCATGACTATACATAGTGCGGCCCAATCATGATTCACCGAAATGCTCTCATTCTCTCTCTGTGCATGTGTGCAATTGTGTGTCAGTAGCGGGCGTAGAAAGTGGGCGGAAAGGGGGGGGGAGGAGGAGGAAGAAATTGGGGTCTCCGCCGTGGTGCGAAATAAAATTCATAAAAATATCAATTGAAAAGATAAATCCTTAAAATATTTTAAAAAAGCCATTCAAAAATGTAGTAGTTCGAAGTTTTTATCTATTTTGTAAATTAAATAAGATGACATATTTAAGAAAAAAAGAACCTTCACGTGTTCGAATCCTTGAAAAAAAAATAGAAAAATCCAAAAATAGTTGCTGTGCTCAATGAAAATTAGGCAACTCGTGGTTTTGATTCGGTCTGGGTTAAGTCATGGTCTCACTGTGAACCTGCGAGGTAGATCCGAGGTTCGCGCGCTGACCCTCTGGTCTCTGCCAAACTATTATAATACCACACTCAGATTTTTTTATTTCCTGAAAGTAGGGGAATTGCTACCACCGTCGTTCGTTAAATTTGTAAAAGGTGTTTGGGCGTTAAACAACAATGTCTTAAAGTAGAGAAAAAACACTTCGAGAGTTATTGCTCTCTATTTCAGAAGCCAATACAGTTTTATTTACTCCTCTCGGAAATGGATTTCTATGGTTGTTGCTGCGAACATTTTTATTATCATAAGTTGGTCATTCAAGTATTTACGGCCTTGCCCAGCCATTGCAGATGACGTTGGAGCTGCCGTTCTGTCAGTTACTGGGCTTAATCTCACAACTCATGCATACATCGGTTTATGTGCGGAGGTGTGCTTGACGTAACACGCTATGCTGACTCATTATTTGTGACATACCTACTAAAGAACCTATTATATTTAAACGATCGTTTTGTTTTCAGCCAAAGGATCACTTCGATTTCCTGCTCAATCTCACAATAACGGCAACAAAAACTAGCTTACTCCTTGCAAGCCTTCACTGGGCACGAGAAGTAAAGAAGAGACTAAACTCTCCGCACCTGAGTGGAAAAACGAAAACAATACAAAGACGCCTGAACAACATGCTGATTGGGCAGGTAAAATGAATCTTGACTTCAGAAACCATTACAATCAATAATCTGTGCTCTCAAGATGTAATTTGATGCCAGAAAATATAAGAAAAATAAATAATAAATAAAATAAAAATAATTAATGCAGATAGGTATTTTCAGGCATTCTGCATAGCAGTGTTCCTACAGCCTCCCATAGTGGTATATCCTTTTCTACAATTCTATCATGCAACTAGCACTACAGCTGAAATAATCTCCACCGTAGCTTTGTATTCCTTTTTCCCTGTGTGCAGTTCTATAGTTATAATCTTCTCTCTGAGATACCCCAATTTGTTTGCGCTAAAAGATCCCAAACAACCGGCTGCTTCTCAAATAGTCAAGTTTTAATCTTTGCAATTCATCTCGTTTTCACCTGTCATTTCTTTTCTTTCTTTAGTATCTGGCTCATAAGGATGTCTTTTCGGAACCAAATTTTACTCCTCACTGGTCCTCGAATGGTTCTTGCTTTTTTAGAGTCTGTTCACAATGGCTCGCCGTTTCCTCCTACCCCTTTTCAATGATTGTTCTTTCAATCATTGTTGCCAATTCATATGCTTTTTTCTTACAATAACATTACTTGGTGTATACTTGACAAAGTGCATATGGATATTCGTACCCACGTCTGTTATACCATGAAGAGAAGAACAATCCCCACCAAGATGTATGAAAAATTGGACTAAAGTGGTTGAATTGGGCAAAAAGAAAAAGTTTATTTGTGCACATCGCGAAGCGGCAAATAGTTTCGCACCTTTTCTTTTCTGATAGCTTAGTAGAAAATTTCGCGTGTGAGGCCAACACAGGTGAACAGACGAGGCTGTCAAAGAATAATGCACGACATCATGTTGAAGTGTGTAAAAACTGTGTAAAAAACCTTGAATGCTTGAGCTTCATATTTCTGACTCGGCCTGTATATTCCCCGGACCTGTCTCCGTGGATTGCGACGTAGTCACGCTTCTATGTCTTCACACCTTTTTAGAACATATAATGAACAGACTCTATTCGAAAACGTGTGAAGCACGTTCAAGTGTAAACTTTTCAAACCTATAGTTGTGCCGCATTGGCAACATTGCAGAAATGTTAACGCTTTCAATCTGAACGAAAATGATGGTTTTGGCTGTTGTGGCGTTGAGGGTGTGTTAAGATTCCGAAATGACAATAAAAACAAAACAAACTGCATCCACTCAATAAATGCTCCGATCTGATTCAGGCCACTCGTTCAACCATCCTCTCGAAAATGCACAAAATGTCTACTGTAATTGTAATGTAATCTCTACTGTAATTTTTTTTTCTGAATTTGGCTTCCAATGACGAGCAGGAGGGCGATGAAGCTATTTAAAAAAATAAGCTTTGGAGGACTTCCCCGCGCACAGTTCACCTCCAAACACTTTCGTTTCCCGCAGATTCGAATTCATTTCATTCAAATTCAAATCCCGCAAATATTGTAGTGGGAAATTTGACAGAAATGTTCAAGACAGAAGGGATGACAAGACCGTTTCCATCAACGAGTTCGCTCCCCACACCACCATGCTCAGCGAGCCAAGTTATGTACAAAAAGGGTGCAAGTTCCGATATTTACCTTAACTTACGGATGTTTAGCCCAGTTTGGTCATGTTCAGAAATGCTAAGCTCTTTTAATCTTTTTTTTTGCGGCAATGATGCGCCAGCCTTCAAAAGTGGTGAAACGACTGCAGGCAGGTCCAACAGTGTAGTAAGGGTGTGGCGGCGTCCTGAAATGGGGAAACGCCTAGAGACGAGCCCAACAATCCTGTATATCGTTGAAAGACGTCACTCTGTTGTTGCACAGCTGTGGAAAGAGCACCTCAGGATCAGAAAGCGCGGAGTTGGGAAAAATGGGAGTTTTGATGAATCTGGAACGGTCGGTGTGGTGTAGTGAAGATGTCACATGGAGGCAAGGCGAGCGAAGCGAGCAAAAAAAGGAGCCTGAAAGCACGGCGTTAGTCGAGCGATCAGGCTGGTATTTTCATGAATTCTAAAAAAGAAACTATGTGTGCGTTCGTCTAGGATTGTTGTCCTCAGTACTTATATGGCATTTCTAATTATTAAGGTGGTAAGAAAATTTTAGGTCGATTTTTTCGAAAGTTACAGAACTTTGGATTGATTAGCATCAATGATCTGCCATGCGGTAGTTGCAATCACTCTAGAAACTTCTCCGTAGTATTTATATTACAGGGTGCGTCAGAATTATTGACGCACCAAAATGAGTCTGTGGAAAAGGCAAGATGCGAAAATGTTCCGATTGTGCACATGCATGATAAAGCCCATGTCTTGGCGATCAGAATGAATGCACTCTTGTTCGCAGCAGAGTTCTTCCTCGCGGAAGCAGTCGCGAAGACGACGAGGGAGAACATAGCCTCTGCGCCGCAACTACTCTGGTCGATTTTGTTCCAGAACTTGAATAGAATGAGATGTGGGAATTTGGTTTTCCTGTGGATGATAGCGCAGGTCTTGCTCTCTAAGAGCACATATGGGTTCCTTCAGTAGACCGAAATTCGGTTGACAAGGAAGCCAGTTCTGCGCCAGATTGAATTCCTTTAAGTGGATTTTTGAAACTAGGCCTGCATCACTTTCGTCCCTTGCACAGGAGCCAATCCCTGCCAAAGTATCTATGGAATCACCTCGGGAAAAGAATTAAGTCCGGCACGGAAATATCTCCAAAGGACGCTGTTTCAATGAGAAACAAGAAAATGAAAATTTTTTCTGTAGTAAAACATAAGGACATTTTCTTGGCAGGAACACAGCTGGATTTGCGAACAAGGATGGAATTCCATGTGCATCTTGGAGATCAAAACCTGCACTACTTTCCCTAGGAATATCAAGTTCTTGAACGGAAACCTCTTTATGATACGAAACAAAAATGGAGGAACTTCAGTTGCGGCGCATCGGCAGTAATCTCCGCTGGCGTCTTCGTGGCTGCTTTCTTGAGAACGAAGCTCACTTCAAACAAGAGTGATCCCTTGTGTTCATTAAGACGTGTCCTCCATTTTGGATATAGATACATAAGACTTTTCTGGATGTTATCTCATTTACAGAATAATTTCGGTGCGTCAATATTTATGACGCACCCTGTATATATAGCCGGGTAGCCTTCTTTATTTTTAATCATGATGACAACACCACAAGAGCACCTTCGAGCCTTCGAGTAATCGTGGCATTTTGCCCCCTCGAAGAAAAGACCCGTCAAATCGTGCCTCCACCCTCACAAGTGTCTTCTTCACTACTTCTGGAATTCGCAATGAATGATAGGGACACACAGCCACTGGTAACAATTACGCCAATCAGCTCCAGAAACTCGTGGATGCTATTCGAGAAAAATGGATGGGACGAGCTTCTGTGCGTTTACTCCATGATAGCGTTAGCTCCCATACAGTTACAGTGAAAAATTTGAGGTGCGGGCTGAGATATGGTTCCTCACTCACCCTATTCCCCAGATATCGCCCCTTCTGATTATCATTTAGTGCGCCCACTAAAAGCATTCCTATTTAAGAGAAAACTCACCCAAATTCGAATGGAATTGATGTTGGAAGGGCGATCAACGATTACTTCGACTGCCAGTCTTCCCGGTTCTGGGGGATGGTGATGATATTGTTCAGTAAATTCCATTGTTCGCTGAATTAAAGAATTAGAAAAGAGGACGGTGTCAAACCGCTTATGACTTTCTTACCATCCCAACACAGAAGCTTAAAAGAAAACAGTAGAAATGTGAGCAGCGTCACTTTGAGTCCACATGGTGCCAACCTCATGATTTGACAACGCTCAATGCCTGATGAAAACTACTCAGCTGAAGTCTGTGGAAAAAAAAAGTTTTCCAATTGTACCCCCTCACCCGAAACATCTGAAATCACTCCATAACTTCCGCCTTTAACAGCCTTCCGGAGGTCGGGAATAAGAATTTGGAAGCTCAAAAAAGTCATCGGGATGTCGGAGTTTTGGATGCACAAAGTCCGGAATCCTGCTCATCCTTGTTTGGGACACACAAAAAAACCTCTCTTTCCTTTCCTTTACTGCGATAATTTCTTCCTGCAGAGCTGCGTTGCAGGATAATACTTCTGCAACAGTACAAAAGTCTTGGGATTGTAGTAGAGCATTGTATTAAATCATATTAAATCACAATGTGCTCAGAGCGAACCTAATAAAAATTGCTACTTTATCGCAGCGACGGTGCACTCTTAGGTCTTATTTAGTGAACTAGAGGATGATTAGTACTTGAGATAACAAAGGAGTTTTATTAGGGGTGATGACGCGTTAAAAAGCCCTCCTTCAACTCACCAGTTCAGTTTGCTTAGCTTCTTTTTCTGAAATTTTTCACCGATCTTTCTGGGTCAGCCAACGTAGCAAATACCATCGGATCAAAATAAATAAACAAAACCGGAGCAGTCACTTTTCAGCGCATGCTCCACCCATCTAAAATGCTACCGCGTTCCTTCCATAGACTTGTCTCAAATGTTACCATCATCCTGTTGTTTGGATCTAAAACTTAGACACTTCTAATTCCATGGTATTAATGCGTCCTTTAGCTTTTATGTGTGGTGAAAAATATGCGTAGCAAACACGAAATGGTGAAAGGCGTGTCCAGGAAATGATATCAGATGAATATCACTTTCTACTTTAAAATACGAACACAAACCCCTCTAAAACAACTAGAAAACCGTGAAAAACTCGTCTAAGTGGCGGCATAGGCCAAAATTGCCGACCTGTGCTGCCGAGTCGGCTGCGACGCGGCCACGCTGACTCTACAAACACGCTGGAATCATTCAAGTCAAAAGCAAAAAATATCACCATTTGTTGCAGTTTTTCCCTTTCTTGAAATTGCTGCTCGGTTACTTTGATTATCGTTCATAGAACTCGAGAGTTAGCTACAAATTCTGAGAAATATCAAAATAACAATAGATCCTTCTTCTAAAGATTTAATGGATGAACGGAGTAACGCATGAACGTGTAACGGACATTTCTGGCCTATCGTAACGAATCAAAGGATCAACGAAATCTGAAATTTTCCTAACGCGCAGGCCTGCTGTGCAGCATCACATTATCCAGAAGTGAAGAAAACAAAGATTCCCTGCTTTTGTATACGTAGAGGCTAAGTATAGGTACACATGATATGTCGCATTTTATAGGATGTATAAAATAATGATACTGATGGTGGAAATAGTTGGAGGAGTCTCACTTCTTCTCAATTGTTACGCTTTTTATATTATCAGCAAATCAAAGCAAACGTTGAGGTCTATGATAGTCCCTCTCGTATGCGCCTTAAATGTACTATTCAGCGTCAGCTACACCCTTGTCATTCCGGTAGGTGCCAGCTTTATTCGCGGAATTTCGCTATAGACGTCCTTCTTTTTAGATACCGTTCGTTCACAACTTCTGTATTGTAGCTGTCTCTTCTGGACCAGTTACCTCTGGTAGTGCTGCATTAGTACTTCTAATGATCGCTTGTCTAAGTTGGCACGCTTGTATTTTGATTGTAGTTAACAGCTTTATCAAAAAATACATCGTGTTGTGCAGGTGAATATTTGTATTTTTGAAGCAGTCAAATGTTTACATTAACGAATACTAACTCCGGAAAATACTTAAGATATAGCCTTCTAAAACTGTTTGTCGTGCTCGGATTAGTTTACCAGAACACTGAATGGGAAATATTACAGACATTATAGCACACGTTTACTGACAACCAGACCAAGCGCTTTACTATATGTCATGATATTGCATTGCCACATTAGGTAGATTAGCTGCCATATCCTCAAAAATACGGCAGGCACGAAATGTGGTAGTGGTGCCCAGAAGGCACACAGGAATATTCATTGCTGCCGCGGGCTAGAGCGAAGTTGTGACAAGGGTAAGTACAAAATTGTCCAGCAGAGGAATACCAATGACGCAGATATTACCGGATTCTAGTCCTCCCAAACGGAAAAAGTTGAAACACTTAACAAATAACGGACAATACGACCCACCGGTGAATCGTACCCGTTTCAACCCCTCTTCTTCACTGGAAGTCCCGCAAAACAGTCTCCTAAGGGTTCCCCCAGAATCCGATAGTATTCGCGTCAATGGTATTCCTTTGCTAGACAATTTCTTATTGGGGTGAGTCATAAGTTTTAGGAATATTTCAATTATATATTAGTTGACTGCTGATCGTAAGCTGAACACGAGGTTGGTAAGCTGTTTAATTTAGGCTAACGTTTCGGCTAATTGCCCTGAAATGGGCGATACGATAAGCCACCTATTCGAATAATCTCTCCAGAACCGTGCAAACAAAACTTCTGGTCTACTTTGCAGTCACTGATCTAGCTGGCAGATCCAATGCTCACCTTTTCGATGTCAAAGCACTAATGTTATGGCTGCAATAGTGACGGCTAACTGACGGGGTGAGCGAGTGACTGGTCCAAGACAGGGACAGAGGTTTCATCCCCAACTTGGCGTGCCAAAACGAGCATATTAAGAGCCAAAACCTCCCATGTAACCTTTGTGTGGGCAAAATATCTTCGAATAGTAGTACCATGTTACATTTGGTTTCAAGCACTAAATCAAGAGAAAAGCAGCAAAGACAAAAATGGTCAGAAAGGCAATTTTGCTGCCTTCCTTGGATCAAGATGCATTGCTTTCAAGTGCACTGAAAGAACAAGCCCCTTATGTTGTAGGGTGAACTCCACTTGTTAATGTGCTTGCTAACATTCATAAACATTTCGGCTCTGGAACTTCAAGAAAATCTCAAGGAAAAATTCCTAAAACTTATGACTTACCCTAATACCATCCCTCGTTACAACTTTGCTCTAGCCCACGGCTGCAATGAATATTCTTGTGCGCCTTCTGGCCACCTCCGTCACATTTCGCGCCTATCTTATTTTTGAGGTTGTTTGACGAGCTGATCATGGAAATGGCACAATGACATCCACTTTCTGCCGTAGCTCGATACTGTAGGATTACTGTAGACATACTTTAGGTACTGTTGACGTATTTTCTCACATCATCTAGTGCAACTTTGCACACTGGAGTTACTTGACATGCTGAACACGAATACGACATCCATTTTGCACCTAAGCGCAGTACTGTAGAGCCACTCTAGCGTTACCGCATGGTTACTTTAAGCACACTGTAGATCCACTTTCTTAAGGAAATCTAGTCAAACTTTGCAGAGTGGGGTTATTTGGCATGCAGAGCATGAATTGGACATCCATTCGATTCATTGTGTGAAATAACCTCAGTTTTGGCTTAATTCTGACACGAAACTTTTCTTACAGTTTCCACAATACAATTACAGTAACCTTACAGTGATGCGCTACGGTAGGAAACGGAGAACATATTCGTGATTAGCATGTGAGATAACCCTACTATGCAAATTTTGATTGTCTGAGGGAAAAGGTCTTTCTACAATTCCATATAATAAAACTACAGAAGTGTTCTACCAAGCAAAGTAAATGTCATATTCGAGATGAGCGTCTCAAATGTGTCCTAACTGCCACTATTTTGCCGAGAAACAAAAGGAAATGCTTTGGTCCAGAATGACACTAAACGGAAAATCTGCGTTATCGCGAGTGTGTGGCGGCGTAGCGTTTGGGTCCTGTCGAAAAATGGGCGTGGCTAACGATGCCCCGTGGATACGCACGCTCTGCGCCAGCGGTAAGTGACAGCCAGGCAGGCTCATGCGACCGTATGAAACTGCATAAATTCCGGACAAAACTTTGGATGGATTCAGTTTTAGGAATGAAAGGAAATGGTCTGTTCCTTCTGCTCTTACGTTCAGAACATTCCTAGGGAACACAACGAGCCACTTTACTCTAAAGTTGTTCTAAAAGTCTGTCCATTTCAAATCTTGATGCAAAGAGAATTACAAGCAAACATTTAACCGTGATTTCAACGATTTACTAGATTTTTTTTGATTTTACAGCGCTAATAGCATGTGCTCTCATACATTCGTATGAGCCGGCCTGACTGTCACTTACCGCTGGCGCAGAGCCCGCGAATCCATAGGGCATCATTAGCCACGCCCATTTTTCAACGGGACCCAAACGCCCTCCCTCCCCAAAAGCAAGGCGGTACGAGCCAGGTTCAAGTTACTTCTCGCCCGTGATGAGAGAATTTATGGAACACGGCGGTAGATTCGGTCGCGGGTGAATAACAAATATCGTGTTGGGAACACAACTGTCAACTCGAGTTCGAACGATAAGTCTGGAATGTCTAGTGAGTCTCCGTAATTTTGGACTACCCTACTATGTTTCATACTTTTTAAACTTAGGGGTGTAGTTATAGTTATATATAGGGTGTAGTTGTGGAGCGTGCGAATAAAGAACGCAAGCATCTAGACCTCTAAAAAATGTAGGTTTGTTACTAGGTTTGTGAAAATGTTTAAATGTTAACAAGGAATTATTGAAAGAAAAAGAAGTATAATAAAAAAGCTAATCTTTTAAATTTCAGAAGCCAATACAGTTTCATTTATTCCTCTCGAAAATGGATTTGCTTGATTTTTGCTGTGAATACTCTTATTCTCGTTAGTTGGTCATCAAAGTACTCACCACGTTGCCCAGAAAATTTAGAGGACGTTGGAGCAGCAGTTCTGTCAACGACCGGGTTTAATCTCAATACCCATGCATACATCATTTCTTGTGCAGAGGTTTGCTTGCCATTACATGCCATGCAGCCAACCAACTGGTAACATGGTCACTTAATAACGTAGTATATTTATTCGTTTCTCTTTATTTCCAGCCAAAAGATCAGCTTCATTTTCTGCTGAATCTCACAGTAATAGGAACAAGGACAGGCCTGCTAATTGCTAGCTTTTACTGGGCACGAGAGGTGAAGAGAAAACTGAAGTCTTCCTCCTTCAGTGAAAAAACGAAGATATTACAACGACGCTTAAACAACATGCTAATTGGGCAGGTGAAGTTACGAAATCCTGATTTCAAATAACATTTCAGGCACTTTCATTTGATAACTCGCTATAAATTTGCGGGAGGTCGATGATCTCTACGCGACAGTCTGTATAGTGTATGCGGCCTAACCGGTAATACGTAGCCGGTCTTCTAGGTTCAATCTATTGCTGAAGTCGTCCTCCAAGCATTGTGAGCAAGAAAGTAACAACGAACGGAATAAAATCAGCAATTCCCAGCAGTTTATTTTATTTAGGATCTCAGCAATTCTATATAATTGCTTATTGGAGGCGCTTTCTCAGAAGTGTGAGTGCAGTGAAGTGCAAGTCGTGCAAATATGACATCGCGTGTTTTATAGCTTTTTGCAGCACAGCGACAGAAACTAACGCAGTAACATGTCAGAAAACTAACAAAGATGCCACAACAAGGAAAAGGCTCTAAAATAGCAACGAGCTGAAAATTCATACTTTGCTAAAAAATGAATCTTCACGGTGATTAGCAGAGTATCAACAGTACAATATGTAATGACGAACAGGAAATGTGAAGAATAAATAAGGAATCGGTAAAAGTTAGCACATGGGTATTGCCGATAACAGTTGCGGTACTGCTTCAAGTCTTCTTCGGCGGCCTGTAACAACTCGCACCAACGCACAGTGGGCGATTTCGCAAATCTAGCCGCTCAAAATGTATTTTTCGAGCTACCGTAGCAAGTAGTGATTACTGCACCAAAGCACTCGCTGATAGTCCGCGCACACGATATAAGTGGATTTTTGGTGACCGATTACCTGGCGGGTATGATTAGACAATGAAAAGATAGTATATAAATCCAACGCCGCCCACGTGAAACAGATGAGTACTTTATAAGTTGTCTCTGTTGTCTGTGTTGTCGTCTGAATTTCCCATTTGGGAATCTTTCAATAGATTTTGGAACAAGCTTTAATATTTCCTGGTAACCATATTTCTGAGGTATATGGGAGAAATCCAAACTTGGCCGAGAAATGGGCGACTAACCACTTGACCCATTCGCGTTTTCGGTTAGATCTAAAAAAAGTTCCACGAGATTCCGCCGAAAAAATATGTGTGTAGGCTTGTAATAATCTTCCAGTATACGAGCATATGCGTTATTTTTGCGACCACCTGCGACCCTCTACAGAAAACATTTATATGTGAGCCGAAACCGCTGCTCTCTAGGACAGACCCATTCGATATGTTCCTAGGAAATAGGGTTGCAACTCCGCAAGGAGTTCTGTGTCTAGGATGTCGTTGCAGGTAATGGTACGAAAGGCTGTTATGAGTCAACCTGTTTTATCTGAGCAACATCTAAGGTTCGTTAGACTTACACCAATAGCGTACAAGATGATAGAAAGTGAGGAAAGGCGGAGCGCCACTTTTGAGGTTACATTTTGGACAAAAAATATTGAAATCGCGAAAATAGTGACGACCCAGAGGAAAACTAACATAGATAGAAAATTTGGTGGAAAAATCCCAGTTAAAAATGGAATAACACCGTCTTCAAAGACATCCTGTGTCGACCTACCCTGCAGGCTACCTCTTTTATCAATCCCAACCTTGACAAATTCTTCCGGATTCCTTGAGGTTATAAGATTTCTACGTAAATTAGCTTTCCATGACTTGATATGCTACTTATATGAACAACAGTCCTTGAATTACGGGTTTCTCGATTGCGAAAGCCCATAAAATGTCTAGCAATTTACTACGTGAATTCTCGTCACGCCCATTAAATGGAAATTTTCACAAATTCGAAACTGGAACGCATATACATGTTTCAGAGTCTTGCTTGTTCCCAAACACGCTTAAAAGTTTCAATTTGTGTGGTTCAGCTGCTGCGCGAAAAAGTAGTCCTCAATACATGATCTTGCACTTGCGGACTCGATTTCAGAGGTAGTGGAAACTGCTCTAAAACCTTGGCTTCCGCGGGTCATGTGTAGTACTTAGAAACAGCAAAGTAAACAGAGTATATGTACTAAAAAGTAAGGCGATTTATCCAGCGGCTCTCTTGAAAATAATTTTGAGCGGCTAGGTGCTCGAAATTACCCACTGTGCAGCGCCTCGAGCGAATAGGCATAGGAGGATGATGAGTTCAAAGGCAACATCCACGGAAATTTCCAACCTCGAGATTCCGGCACATGTTGGGGTAATCCCATGTGCTGATCATGGTTATACAGTTGGATGCAGTCTGAACCTTCAAAATCCCTCTTCTCTGAAATCTCTGAGTTTATCGCATTCTAGCAGGGTGGCCGAGTTGCGCGACCTATTCGTTGTGGACCGATCGAAGAAAGTCGATACCCCTGCCTTTTTTGCCTGCAGCATCGGCAGAATTGGTTTTTGGCACTGTTTTGCAATGTTTCTGAAGTTTGTGGAGGAGACGAAAATTTGAAAAAGATGGCTTGACCGATAAACGTGCTGCAAGGACAACAGTGAATTTTAAAACCATCTAAGACCGATCGATGGAAAAATCGAAAATATGACATTAACGGAAAGCAGCCACACAAGTAACTAAGCAAATAGATTTCTTGTAAATTAACAAGTAGGGAACTTCGTTGTGCTAAGAAATGCAAAAGAGGATAGCAAAGGACTCACAAATAGCTCACAAATAATAAGAAAAGAAATGGCTGCCTTCAAAATCAGGTGACGGCAGCGGTCCGCTGCCGCCACAACTTGATCGAATGACCCCACGCAGATCCTGCTGATCCACGTAAGACCACCTGTGTTTCAAAAACGGTCGGGTTTTCCGTGCGACTACCATCGTAGAATTGATGAGAGACCCGATGAGGTTCCAAAACGAATAAATTCTCAGAGACGAAAATTTCCGTGGGTGCTGCCTTTGAATGATCATATCACTAAATCGGTAATGTTTCCGGGAATTCCGATAATGGAGCTGTCGACACCATACATGCTCAAGTCTCGGAAAACATACATAGTTTCTATGGGCGCTGCCGGTGAAATATTGGGCTGGGCAATAAAATCGTGCGCTTTTTTCATCCTAATACCTTTCACTAAGGATTGAGCTTTGTTTGGCAATCTATCATGGTTCATTCCGTAGGCCTGGTTTACTCTTTACAAATATTCTAACAAATTTCCTCAATTCCCGCTGTACGTGATTTTCTATTGCAATGAGGGAGAGGCCCAACTCGAGTAGAACGAAAATCTCCAATAACTCCTACTGATGGACTTCAATCGTGGATCGAATGCAGCCGAAAAGGAGCGGAAAATCTACAAAATGTAAACAGAAGCCGTCACTGCAGGAAAGGCGGCGCAGAAGAAAATGCCTGCCCCACAGAGGTTAAGTTTAGCCAAGACTATGTCCCTCTTTCTGAAGATAAAGCTTGAAGAACAATTAGAAGTTTATCCGCTAGTTTTTGCCTTGGATGCAAGGAAGGGCTACTACGAGTGTGGGTAACAACAAAGTTCTAGTGATTCACTCCGCTAAAAAACATCTGTATAAGGAGAGCCTTCATTTTGAGAACGCGGCGCTTCCCTGGGTTAATTCCAGCACAGCCATAGTCGAGATACTACAGGCTGGGCCATAATTATGGCGACAGAAACAAGCCCCCAGTTAAAACGCTTTTCAGCTTCGCTCGCAACGGCGACATGGTACTTTTGTTCATTAGTGAACACCGAACAAAAATATATATTGAACTCCAAAACATCTTTGATCTCCTGCTACATTAACGCCAGATACGTATGTTTGATAATTTCGTTGACGATGGCTCATCGGAAGAATCGTCGAACTCACTCTCAACCGAATGAAGTTCTTTTCAACAGCTGAGAAGAGGAAAACAAAGGATTCGCATCTCCAACAAATTCTGACAAAGTCACTCTGTCGGAAATCTAGGAAGCCGAAGGATCTAATGTGTTGAAATTTGGGGTTCTGGGGGTCAATTGCTAAAATCATCGAAATTTTTAGGCATTTTTATGATTCTTGTGAACCGCATCGGACTTTACGCTTCCATCTCAGTATCAATTTGTTCTCAACTCTTAATCTCTTCCAATTATTGTGTAAGCCGGCTTTTTGGGTGTTCTCAGTCATTTAAAAATGGAGCGTGCCAAAACACCATTGTTTTGAAAATGATCGTTAGTTTTGTAACAGCCGTGAGCAAGAACCATTCAGAAGTAGCCTGTGTTAAATTCAAATTTTGATAGCGGTAATCCAGTGCTAGCAAAGAAACGAGTATATATCCCAGGAAGAAAGTTCATCCTAAAATAAATTGATGGAACGGGAGCCGGCAAGGTTTCGCCATAATTATGGCCCACCCTGTAGAATAAATGGTAATTTTACACATGCAACATCTACAGGCCTGAAACATTCTCCAGTCACTTATTTTCTCCCTTTCACCAGGCATTTTATAGAGTTCCATTGAAGAGGTGCAGCTGGGGATTACAAACTGGGTCGTCTCAAACAATGTGGTTTTTCATAGAGATGGAACGGGATAACTGCTCTTTCTCTAGTTGACTCAATAGCGGAGGGGAGTGGCTATATAAATTCCTTTTTGTGATCGATGTTATTTGTGATTTCGTATGGTAATTCGTACGGACTTTTTGTTTAACCGATTACATCAATTTAGATTGGCAAGATCCTGTGAATTTCGCTATTAGCATTTCCAGTGCGGCAGAAATGCTGTCAACCAATCCGGTGAAAGTGTCTGAGATCGAACATAATAAGATGAGGACAAAATTGATATCAAGAGGAAGGCAAAGAAGGTTTATTTTCAGACATTCTGCCTGGCAGCGCTCCTACAGCCTCCTTCACTGTTGTACCCTTTTCTACAGTACTATCATTTGACGAGTACTCCAGCTGTAATAGTCTCCTCTATTGTGTTTTTCTCATTTTACCCTGTATGCAGTTCACTTGTTATCATCGTTTCTCTATCAAATACCAATTGGTTCGCCTCAAAAACCTTCAAACAACCGGCTGTTTTTCAGATAATCACATTTTGATATCCTCACATCCTCATGTCTTTGTCACAATTTTCCTTTTCATTCGGTCATTGTTCATCAATTTACCTGTTGCACTCCTCAGTTGAAGAACAAGCATTTGTTTTTTTTTTCTTCCCGTGAAATATTCCATGAAAATGTGTTTTCGTATAAACTGTGTTACATTTCTATTCGAGCTTCGTTCACGCACGAGTACAGCAGCATCCGCCATTCTGCTCTCACCTAAGCGTAAGCATCGCTCGTAAGCAAGTAAGCGACATCCGATAGTGCTAATAAAGTAAGTTCACTTCATCCTTATTTATAAACCGCAATTGCACTGTTCTTTCAATAAGATTGAGGAGTGATGAAAAGTCGTACTTTGCTGAGACAGTACTACTCCCATTTTGATTGAATCCAGCGATGAAATAATCAGATTCCGAAATCTTGCCCCATTAAGACGTCAGTTTTCAATAAAATAGGCTGCAATGGATTACTGTTCCATTTGACAAAGATATTCCTCACAACACGCATCACGATGCAAAATGATTTCAAACACGTACTTACATAATGCTCGTCCAGGGTCCAGTTAACGACCTCAGGCAATCAGGAGTCTCCACATCACTTAGCTTCCACGCCTTTTCCTTCTTAGAGACATGTCAGAGGAGGAAACTGGTTATATTCTCCATTTTTCTATGATGAGTAGTTCCCGTAGTTTTTGTTCTTCACCCAGTCCTCATCTAAACATCTAGTACTGCTCAGTTGAACACTACATAATAGATAATAATAATCAATTATTTCTTAACCAAAAATTATCAAGTGGTATCATGCATGTGAAACGGTACCGTGAGAAAACTCACTGTAAAACGTGCTGTCCTGCGTAGCATGTTTAAAACAGCTACAGAAGTAAACATGAATTAGAATGAGCGGTTTGAGTCCAGAAGATCAAGGTCAGAAATAGCAAGCAGCGTCAGAGATAGCAAAGGCTACTCGACTTCGCGATGCCAACGTAGACCATCGTGCGCTGAAATTCAAAGTTTAACACCTCAAAGCAACAAGGTTCAACTTTGTATACCGTTCATATTAGACAGAGTGAGCGCGGCGTCATAACAATGCATAGTTCCAGCACAACTGCTTTTATTGATAATTATTCCAAACAGGAAATCAAAAAGCAGCTGGTCCGTAACAGGCTCTAGGATAAACACTGTATAACAGCGCGATGTGTTGTTTGCCCACACAGAAACGAAGGTGATTGTACTAAATTGGGAGTTGTGTATCAACTGGAACGCTTAGACTGTCACGATATCAACTTCGCGGAAACGGGAAGGGCATTTGGTGTGCTGATTAAGGAGCACATGGCCACGAAAAAAGGATAAAATGTTACCTCACTACTACAGCACCACAGGATTGAGAAGCACAATAGTGGAGCTCGAAAACAATATTGCTGCGAGGAAGGCACCAGGAGCGGCCTGGATTTCCACCAGAAATCCGGGTACGAACAACAGAAATGAATGCCTGTCACCAACGAGTGACTTTCTTCTTTTTTATCGTTGTATGAGCTACCTAGTGTACAGCAAATTATAAGTAGCATCTACTAAGCCACCGGGCAGTGAACCGCTATTCGAGGACTTGGTGGATTTTGCACAACGACAACTCGTATTTTCCTAGTACTGCCTACCCTACTGGTCTGGAAAAGTCATATGCCATATATTTTATAAAGTTTCTAATGCATCTCATGAAGTTTGATACAAGATTTCCCGTAGCGGGCTATCATTTGAGTAGTCTCAAACAACGCAATTTTTGTAGGCATAGAGCTGAGAAACAGGCTTGTCTCTCGCAACCTTGAAAATGAAAAGGGCTACAAAACCCAGTGTGAATTAGCGTGAATGTTACTGATTCTGGAAAACAGAGGTTTCTCTTCTCATGAAAAACCGCACGAACATATTCCCCAACACAATACAATAACTTATGCCCCCTGTAGTAACCGTTATCAGTAACCGAAATGATATTGGAGAGTGATACTATGAGGTTGCTTCTGCAAGATACAAGGGGGTGTACGCATGAACATCCCCGCTGGGGAGGGGAGGGGACAAGCATCCCCTGAGGAGCGATCCTCTGAGGAGCTCCCTGCTATGCATGATACTTCCAGCGGGGAGGGGATGCATCCCCTTCGCGAGCGGTGTTCGCGGTCTGTGCAGTCGCGGTTCTATCCTTGAAAACCGTATGAAAATCCCATCAATGAGGTAATTTTCCTATCTGGAAGTGTTGAAAGTGATTCTTTTTCTATTTTGCTTCTGTCGTTTGGCTTCCACGCCAAACCAACAGCTACCGTCACCACAAATTGAATATAACAATCGCTGTTGTCGGATATAACTCCAGAAGAGCCGTTTTAGAGCTGTATGGTCGATCCGTCGGTGTCCTGTCCCCATTGCATCACAAGGTGAACATACGTGTTGTTTTCGGGTAACACACTGCCTTACAACTTTTTCGTAAACTAGCGGGAGCTTAATAATAATAGAAAGATCGTCAACAGTCACGAGCCAAGTAGAGGGCGACGATAAAGCAGTGTTTGTATTGTTAGCATATCTCATTGTTGGATGTCATTTATATAGAAATGCGCAGTAATTCAATAGAACTGTATCAAAACCGATTGGAAATACCACCCTTTTGTTGGACATAAGACATGAAGCGACCGCGAAATTTTTAAGCAAAAACCGCTGACTGCTATGCGCGATCCCCTCTCGAACCCCGACTCTTCGTAGGGGATGTGCATCCCCTCCCCTCAGGGGATCCCCTCATTTCATGCATACGGAGATCGAGGGAGGGGATGAACGCGAACCCCGTTGGGGATCGCCGCAATGCTTAACAGCCGATCCACTTCCCCTGCGGGGATGTTCATGCATACGGGCCAAGGAAGAAAATAGGTCAGCAGATATTCAAAGAAGAGTTGGTGTGTGCAGATGAAAGGGAAGCTTACACGAATAAGAAGCCACCATCTCCAATAGACATGAATTCCCATTTGCGATCTCATGAGAACTGTAGGTTCAATATCAGACAGAGATGGCCGGCAATCAAAATACCGTACCTTCAATAAAAAACCAACGACAATTCACTTTACTATTTTTATTAGTAGCCATAGTTCTGCAGCAGCGTGTCAATATTCATCTAAACATCATAAAAATTACAAATTCCATACAGCAACATTGAAAATTACTGATTACTAGGTAATCGACATGAATAAGACCTAGGCAGAAGGTCTAATCTGGACTAGAACGAATGCACAAATTACAAATGCATAACATTTTAGAACATTATTTTCAGAAAAAAAATCAATAAGCTCTGCTGAAAAATTAACAAATCAATATGCTTTGAACTGAGTCACTACAACTGAAAGGAAAATATGAACAAGCGAAAAAAATGAATGAGGTATGACCTAGAAGAGTGATTAAGCTTGTAAGGATGGTGTGCAGCAATCAACTGAAAAGCATGGAAGTGGTGGCTTGGGTAAGCCACGCCCACCACAAGAACAACTGTTACTTACAGCTCACTAGCTTCGCTATTTCAGCTGTGCACGCGAATAACTGGCTAGCTTAGCGCTTAGAGAAAGATATTCACACAACCGCCTATTAAACCGGTGACCTTGATTATTGTTACAATCAATAGCAATCAATAGCAATCAATATGAAAAAAAGTAGTAGTGATAAATGCCCGTAATGCGTTAGACCTGCATCGATTGCGTTTGTTGTGGTTTGAAGAGTTCATGAGCGTTTTGCAAAATCACTTCAGTAGCTCGTTGGAATTTTGCCGTTCCCGTTGACATCTCGTTAAAGTCGTTGAACTGAGGTCTGAAAAATCGATAATTACGATCGATAGTAGGCGTGGCAAAATGTTTGGAAGCGCTTAATGTTACAGGGTCAAGTACGTTTGAATCAAGAGGAAAAAAGGAAATAGTTAAGGATTGATTTGGAGCTGACAGCAGTCAGCAGCATCGAAAATATGAAGGGGCGTGGCCTCGCGTCTTTCTGATTGGTCGGCGACTTCTTCTTACGATTGGTCAGTTATCTTACGCGTCTTTCCACGAAATTTTTGCACATTCTCCCCAGGAAACGATTATACTAAGGAAGGAGATGAAAAATAACATAAAATGGATTAAAATAAAGCAAAACTTAATTTTCTGTTTGTAGATAGAGGGAGGCTTGCCATGTCAGAAGTGAACCGCAGAATCAACAATGCAACAATATCAGGAACAAAAAGTTAGAGCTACAACTCCAAAATAACTATTTTTATCAGGAAGTAATGGATAAAAAAGAATAATTAACGATAAATAGTACGAAAAAAAGAGCAAAAATATAAAAGAGGGCAATAGATAGACGATGAAAGAATAATAGACACACCCACCTGAACAACGTAGGGAAGAGGACCTTGGACAGGTTATGAATGTCCATCGCTGTACTCGGCGATGAAGCTACCTTAAAATGCAGCATTTATACTTCATTAGAAAAAATGGGGCTAATCTCTCTTACCCTTTGTAGATGCGATGTGAAGAACAACAAAACCTCTCGATTCACCGGCGACAGCTCGGTCATAGCTGAACGTAGTCGCTCAATGACCTAAACACCCACTTTCAACGATTTTCCCTAATCTAGAAAGTTGAATTCACATTGAAAATATTACATCATTGTCGCCAATGCTATCGAGGATGCTACTGTGAAGCTCGGTGGGGATTAACGGTTCGGCAAGACAGCTGAAGAACGTTTTCACGGCTGTCGCGACGACGTGTACGGGCATGTCGAGACTGCCAATGTCCACATCGCCCTGGAATATATTTAAACCTTAGATTAAAAAAAATCTCACCTAGAAAAGAAGTAGAAATGTAACTGGGTAACAGATAACCAGCGCCCATCTTCACGAACGCTCCCAGGGAGGCTTCAAGCTCCCAGCTCACTCAGAATGGACGAGTTCCACATGCAAAATGTGATTTAACTCGTCATCTCTACCACAACCTGCCATCTTTACCAATTCTCATCACTCCAAAAAAGCATATCAATTTTTATCTGGGGAACTCGTCCAGTATACAGAACCTGGTAGATCACAACCTAACCGGGAACGTTGATGAACAGGACAAATAAGGGGAAACATGAGGACCAAAAAGTTGACTATTTAGAAGGGAGGATGAGCTCAAGCGTTCCAAAAGCAGAACGCAAAATCTATTGAGAGAAATTAATTAAAATAAATAAATAAAATGGGTAATTGTTATAAACTAGGTAGATGTGCCAAGAAAAACGCTGAATTCTATATAAAAAAGACATAAAAACGATACATAATGATACATAATAAACATAGTAATACATAATAAAAATGCATAAAAACAGATAGTGAACGAATGAAGTAGAAAAAGTTAAATGAAAATGAAAGCAAGTTTTCAAAAATAAGCAAGTGTTAACAAAAATGTTAACAACAACTACATAAGCGTATAAGAACGTGGAGGTGTTTAAACTTGAACAAGACGAGGACCCCCCCCCCCACTGCCAGAAAAAAACCAAACCACGATGATATGTAACTGGCGAATGTGGGATGTTACCCAGCCATACTAACATGATCCCAGCAAGTCAGGAAAAAAACATTGAAATTAAACGAAGGCTCAAGAGCACATGTAGTGGCCAGGTGGTAACCTAGGTGGCGTGACCTACGTGAGCAGAAGGAATCCTCACTATACACATATAAAAGTGATTATTAGTTAATATATGTGAGTGAATATTCGAGAAAAAGGAATGGCGGGTTTCTTTCCACTGGTGGGCTTTATGAAGTGAACTGGGACGGGGTTGTGGATCCAGGCCTGGTCGCGGAGATTTCCTTCCAAGAAAAGAGATCTGTGGATTGCTGGCACGTGATGGAAACTGTTGAACGCTCGCTCCAATTCTCCTCACTATCCTCCCACTATATAAAATACAGCAACCCTTATGATAACTTTTTTTCAATAAATTGGCCGAGGCTCGTGGGTGCCAAACACAAACGATGAGAAGCATCTGTAAACGACGAAGCGAGGTGGCAAAGGAACGAGCTGGGAAACATGCAACGTCATAGAAATACCGCGCAATAGCTAGGGTACTATAAAAACCAACACATAAAATATATTAAACCAACATTCTAAAAATTCCATGGATTTTATTCTCCTTTTCGTGTTCGTCGGTACTCTCAAACATTGTCGAAAAAGTTTTATGCAGTTTGACACGATCGAGCGACTCCATCCAGGATGCCCGTATCCTTGTCAATCTGATGAAGATCGCGTGGACGTATTAAGTAGTTGAACCGCGAACACTACGGGACTGGCCCTTGAACTTTGGATCTTCACCGGACTCGAACCGGCGATCGCCCGGTGGATAGTCTACCGAAGATAGCTCTACCGATTGAGCCATCAGGACATGTTATCGGCAAAGGCTCTATCCAAATTTGTCGGAGTTGTTTAGTGAGATTCCGAAAAGTGCAAAAATACCGTCGATTGCGGGCTTCGAACTTGCGACCTACAGAGCGATGGTTGATTGCTCTACCACTGAGCCACACATACGCGGATGTTCTCCTGGATGTGTTGCCAGAAAACGAGGGAAAAGCCCGGGAACCATCAACACTTTGTTTAACAGACGCCTAATTTGAATCATAGTGCAATATATCTTGAAGGAATGAGTGCATTTCCATGGATATAAAGGGCATGTATTCCAAGTATCACTAGAAATTGAATGCCCGCTCACATGAGCAATTTCCTGGCAAGTTTTCCATAAATTTCCAAAAAAAAATCATCGCCAACTATGAATGACAGAGAGAAAAACCAGTACACTGCTTATTAAACATACGTTTCGCCTTCTCTTTAGTGTTACTTTGGAGTATGGGCTTCTTACGCATCTAATTCCATAAATTCGAAAATGCACAGAACTGAATCACAAAAAAGCTCTTGGTCCTCTCTTTGGAGCGCTGGAAAAGGATCTCTCTAAACTCTTGTAAGTAGTCTTATGGACGCAGCCCCACAATCTGTAGATGACTTTGTAAGAAAATAAAGAACATCACTGATTGGTATGAAACGCAAATGGTACGCAAACGGCGATCTTTGAATCAAATGAATAGAAAATGGACGGAAAACGGAAGTCGTGAAATAATCGTAGGATACTTAGCAGAGAAAAAATGACGTTTCCAGTTGGAAAAAAGTCAAAAAAGGCTTATCCATACCTTTTCCCGGAAACTTTTCTCAAGTTCGCTAAGCTGTGCCTGGTTGCCGGGTACGCGATACAATCCTTCCATTTCTAGTCCGCCTTCCTAAAACAGGACATCTGTCACAATAGTTCACGTGGGAAAACTTTACATTCCAGTAATACATTAATTTACATTCCAAAAATACATCACGGCGGTAAAGCGTAGCAATAATTCGTCGAGCATTACTATTGCAGGAAGCTGATGTTGATGTTAAAGGCTTGAATAGTTATGGGCGGGTCTAGATAGGCCGAAAAAATGCAAGTAAAAATGAAAAAATAAGCCCCGCCCACGACTAAAACCGCCTTTGACACCAACAGTAATAGTGGGGGTTACAGCTGTTTAGTTGTTCCATATCTTACGCCAATTCATTTGTTCTCCGCACACATCTACAGTATACTACGGTAACACATTTCATACACTTACCTCCTCAATCTCATTGCTTCGCTAAAAATTACTGTAGCTTATGACGTCATCACTTTATCGATCCGCTTTCACTCACCTTTTCGATAAATTCGACACACCGTTGCAAGAACAACGGTATTCCACCATTCTTCTCAGCTAACGACTGCAACGTGTCATTCGCACCCACTACGCCTTGCACGCTCTGGAACTAATCGATATATGGATCAGTATTGATTGAGACGTCAATTTACAGACTGACAGGTAAAACGAAAACCTCATTGCTGGATTTATGCCCCCTTTTCGGCGATCGCGACGGCAGCCACGAAAACGCGTTCGATGCTTTCTCGGATGACGCTAAAATTGCACATGTATGAAATACCATGGATTACTGTAAAAATACAGTAGTAATCTGTCATCTCTAGTCTCTCTAAGTCCCATGCGTTCTCTCAACTAAAACCACAAAACATGCTTTAACAAAGCGGAATATCCGGGTATAGGTAAATTTCATTCGTGTGTCCGAGATGCGTGCGATATTCACTGGGAGCTGTAAGAGTAACCACTACCATTGAAAACTCCTCCATAATGTTCTCAGCGCGACTTTATACGCACGAATCTCGGACGTACGCACGCAAGCACTACGAATTCGAGTGACGCGGCAAAAATGTCATCGACTAGTGGGTTTTATACATCGCGTACGTCGTCTACCACTCATAAAAAAACAACGTATGCAGTTATTGATTTCTCTGTGAATGATCTTTTCTGTGCTATTGATTAATTGATCGGTTATGGTGTGCCTGATCAAGAGCACACCCAGTGCTTCCGTCATCTGTTAGAAAATTCACAGCGAAATTAGAATGGTCGTAATGTGGCACACCAGAATAAGCTCAGGACCTCCAGGATTAACTCGCTGCCCATGCGCGAACATAGATACATGGATGTGGAGCGCTGTACCATGTGAACGCAGCTTGAAGGCCTGCGACTGGTCAGTTAGATGAAGTGGCCAATCACAGAGCTCGGCCGCAGCGCCGTTTTCGGGTACAAATGCTCCACACCCTAACATAAGAAAATTACTCATGAGAAGATATTTTTTGGGTTAACTGACCAAGACTATGTGTTCTTCACGAAACGCTTAACACAGCCACCCTCAAGCGCTATGATTGGTCGGCTCGAAAAGGTGGGCGTGGCCACACGAAGAATTCAACGAATTAGCGTTTAGAAATTCTTTTGAAGCGATGGAGGTATAAGATAAACCTAGGATTTGAAGCTAGCAGCGCGAGTAGTCAGTAATCAACAGATTTTTGAGAATTTCGTAATTTCTGGATGCTCCACACGAAAATACACACCATACAGGGACAGGCCCAGCAAGAGAATTTTTGAAGGTAATTTTCAGCATGCAAAAAATTCACACCACAATCAGCTTCTTACCGAGATAAGCGGGCTTCTTCGCCGGTTTCCGCTCGACTTGCGGGCTTTGCGGAAGTGACCTCGTCCCAATCCGTGGTGGTGGCGTGATCACCTTCACCTCAACCGGCTCCTTCTCGGTAGGCTTCTTGAAGCGGAATGACGTCGCCACTTTCCTCACAAATTGGAATTTCTTCTTCTTCTCGCCCATCAGATCCGCGAACGACTCGACGCTCAGCGATTGCCGCAGCCCGGGCTGCTTCTGAACGCCTTGAGCGTAGATCTGCCTCGCTCGTACCACCGAGTCCCGGTTAATGACATCCATGGTTATCGATCGAGCCGGCATGCCGTAGTTCACCTTAGGTGGGGTGATGTTCTTCGGCTTTGGGGCGATTCGCGGCTTGATGGGTACGGTCTTGGCCGGGCGCCGCGCAGCCATCGGCGATTTGGGCAGCCAGCGCCGCTCGACGCGGGGCGGTGACGTCGGCGGCGGGGACGGGTATTTCAGCTCGGCGACGTCGTCACGAGTGACCGACACGGGTGAGCCTGTACAACACAACACTGTACAACATAAAAGCCAAGAGAAACAGAAGCAACTGAGGCCCACGAACACATGGTGAGTCAGAATCAGAGAAGCAGAGCGGCACTTACCGGCTGAGGAAGGCTGGCTCGCGACTGTGGATGGTGAAGAGGAGGGCTCTGTGCTGGAGTGATTCGAGAACATTCGGGAGCGTAGCGGGCGCTGAAACAAGAGTAGGACGGTAGTAAGTAATCTTGCTCACCATCAGTTACCATTTATGGATAGATTGCAGTAAAAAAAAAAAGAAAATTCCAGCCGAAACGAAAACCTTATTGCTGGAAAATTTATGAACCCAAGTGGAGGAGGAGGGAATTTTCAAGAATTTCCGATAAACACGAGTGGGGAGGGGAGTACGAAAAATTTTTCAAGTTTTGTAAGCTATCAGAGATTGACAACTTTTTCTTTACACGTCTAAATAGTACAAGGAGAAAACGTCAAAATATCACTAAGAAGATTGAAAGGCACGTGATTACTACAAGAGATCAGCCCTTCCAAAGTATCTCAATCCTAAAATCGTCCAAAAAACTCTAAAATCGTCCGTACTCTGTCTGAGGTCATGCCTCAATTGCTAGTGTTAGAATGCGGAAGTAATGGATCACCTTTTCTTCAAAAAAATGGAACCTAAATCCTGTGATTTTTAGCATCTGCTTCTGAGCATGCTTACGTACCTAAGGTCGGAGTTACTACATCTAAGACAAAATGAAATTGAATTGATTAACTCAATCAGTAATCCAAGATCCGATACGAAAACTCCAATAAAAAAGGAGCCATTCCTATCCACTCTGGGCCCTGGATGCACCACCGAATATTCCATTACATTCCAGCGCAACAAGATTTCAATTCAAGACTAAGAAATTATGGCTCGAAAAATAAATTCCGGTGCAAGATTTCTGGACAACCCTAACAAGTACGTCATTCAATTCCTGGATATTTTGAAAGGTGTCTCACAAGTTTTTTTAAACGGTCATAGATAGCTGGTATTCCTCACCTTTTTCTCCTTCTTCGTCGAATTCAACTTGTTTTCTGCCCGTCCTGGAATTTTCTGCTCTGGCTTGGATGAGAAGTCCAACGTGGCATAAATGTGTTCATCGTCGGCGAGCGCGTCCTGAAAAGATAAAATCAATATGTATTTTTTCCACTAGCGCCTCCCAAATAATAGCCAATCGCAGGATGGAAATGTCATTTTTGAACAACGAGTCTTGGGAAAGAGCTACTTTCATGGTGAACCACGGTTTGTTAATCTGGGCCAGGTTTGCCTCACCCCCTCCCCCCGAGATTTGTACTGCAAAAAGGAGAATAAATGTATCATGTAAATACGGAATAGTTTTAGGAGAAATTGAGCTCCTCTGATATATGGTGAGCTTTAAAAAAAGTACAGAAAATAATGTAGAAAGGAAATATGTAATAGAAAGCATCAATGTTATAAAATCATTTTCCTTAAGAAGTAATTTGGGAAAACTTTGAGGGAATATGTAGTGCGACTCTAAAACCAAAACGGACTACAGTAAAATCAATTCGTATCTGATAGGTTGGCCACGCCCATAACTGAATATCAATACAGTAGTAACTCACCTGTACAACAGAATACTCCGGAGCGATGTCGACCATTTCCGGCGTGGCCAGTGGTGCTGGCAGGGGTACACCGTGAGGAATCGGCAACTTAAGTGGCGACATCATCGGTGCCACCCGTCTGCGGGGGCGGACCGCTGCGGCCGCTGAGCTGAAACAGCCAGGGTTACCCAGAGAAACACACTCGGCGCTGATCTAACCCACCTGTAGCTGATACTCATCGCTGAGTTAGAGTTTCTTAGCGCTGGCGCAGACGCAGCCGAAGTGACCCGCTCTAGCTGACCCGTGGAGAGCGTCGACTCTCCACTGGCGGACGAGTCCGAAAGCAGCGTTCCTGCTGAGTCTAAAGGCAAAAATATCAACAAAAAAGTAAACAAACAAGTGTGACGTCACACTCACGGCTCGTCCTGTAGTTCCCGTACATGCCGTTGTTGCTGGAGTCCTTGCGATGATGGTTGTTGTGATGATGATGATGGTGCTGATAGTCGACTAGCGGTGAGTAGGCATCACTAAATCAACAAACTTCAACAAGTTGATCAATATATCGATTAGCGATCAATATATCGACTGCAGCCCTACTCACAAGGATGACTCAATATCACGGAATTCGCCACGGATGTGGTTTGAGAGAAATCCACTTCAAACGCTCAAGTGTTTAGCGCGAGCGCGAGCGCGCGCGCAACGCACAGCGCTACAGAGTCATAAGTGTGCGACGCTCGCGGCGAACAACGATTTTTGCACGTCTTACACGATCTGACATCATGTGTCAACTCGTCCACACGACATTTTTTTCGCCGCTGTTCTTCGAAATTTACGTGACAAAAGCCCGCCCCGGTGAGTGGAATGGGTGCGGTCGTACGACGAGAATTCCGAGTGCCGTCCACCCACCTGTCTTTCTTCATCGGTCGTTCCAGAGTGGACGTTTTCGGTACCATCGTACGGACACGTTCGAAAAACCGGGCGAGTTCGGCGATTTGCGCGCTACTACCGTCCGGCGGGATTGTGATGAACGATGCACCGATACTCGTCGCCAGTTCGCTACCTTCGGTGAGCAATAGGTTTGTCTCCTGAAATGTTGTAGGTAAAAATCCACTCAAAATGAATTTTTGTGCTGGTATAGCAGACTGGCACTGCTACATTGAAGTGATAGTGGCGCGAAATTCAAACCAAGATTTCAAGAGAACAAGCCCCCCCCCCTAGGATGTTGGCTCGAACTAAAGCCACTAACAAGAGGAATCATGAAGGACTGGCCCTAGCATGAATGTTGATCGAGCTGCTTCGGCTTCGAGGAAATTGGCACGTGATGATGTTAAAAAAAGCGGAGAGAATGTAAACACTTGAGAATAGTAGATAGGTTAAGTTACAACAGGAACAGTGCTGAGGAATTACACAGTTAGATGGAGATTGTCAGATTTTACCAGGAGAAACAATTCCTTGAAAAGGTGAATAAATCCTCAATTTCTTTTTAAACTCCAAAAGTGAATCCTTCTCAAATCTTAGTTGCAGTAGAGGTAAAACGAGCTTCTTCAAAGCAAAGTAAGGAGAAAAGGAAGGCTTTACAAACTTCTGCAGCTGCCTAAATAAGTATTTTCAGGCTATCCTTTTTGCTCATCTAGAAAGCTTAAGCAGGTATTATGTAAGGGCTACAGAACAGAAAACGGGACTGCGCAGAACACGCTGGATCTGATCCAAACAAGATATTCTCAATTTAGAGTTCATTCAGTTTGTTAACGCAACTCGAAATGTTGGGTTGGATGCCTTTTGTTTTCCGAAGAGAGGTAAGGCAACCAATTAGGAGATGTGGGTTATGCTATGACAATAATATTTTTACTACTCTCTCCTCGTTGTGCTTATTTATTTGCGAATCTAGAAGATAAAGGTAATGAACGTCAAATATGTAGTAATGAGAAATGAGAAGGGTAGGCTGCTATTTCCATTTATCCAATTAATTACTCGTTTAATTAGTGAATCCAAAATGCGGCGCCATGAAATACAAAAGGATAAGGATTATACTCAAGTAGAAATATGGCAGATGAAATGAGAGCTAAATTACTTAATCTACCCAATGAAATGGCATTCACGAATCACTGGCATGAATGGTGAAAAATGCATGGTTGAAAACAGATGGATAGATAAATAACCACGAAAACAAATTAGAGTTTGAAGAGAATTGAATGGGTCCAAGATGGCCGAATCTAGCGTCCTTGGCACCTTGGCTGGAAAATTTTTAGAAGTAAACGAACATACATACGTACGTATGTAGTATAATTATCGAAAAAAAAGAAATACATCTGTTGTTTTGAAGTCAGTCAAATTAACTGGGGAATGAGGATATGATTGGGAGGATGAGAGAGAATGTGGTAGAACGAGAAATAAGGGAAGATAGAAGAAAGCAAAGGTGAATGAATGAATAAGTGAGTGAGTGAAATAGATGGCGAAATTAAGAGGTGGACAGGCGGATACTAAATCACATAAGCAGTTAAATGACTAACAGCAAACAAGAGTCAGTTACAAATGCTAAGAGTGGAGGCGGAGAGATGGGTGGGTCTTATTGATACAGGAAAAAACCTTTAGACACATGTAGCTTATGAGATGAACGGAGGAGTGGCTAAAGGGGCTGAGGTGTGTAAGTGAAATTAGGTAAATATAGGAATGTTGTCAAGAAAGGTACACAGTAAGGGTGTCAGCAAAAAATTATTAATGAAGTTTCAAAAAAGGTGATTTGAAATTTGATAATAATAATATGTAGTAGGCTAATAATCTAATAGTATGCTCATCTCTCTGAGCTTATCCACATCAAAATTCTTATTCGCTTTGCTTAGACTCCTATCAGACATTTTCTTTTCAAATTATGGAAAAAATTGAAAAATTCAAAAAAAGACAACTGAGAAGCGTAACTTTTACTGAAGAGAATAAACTATAATATAAAAATCCACTGAAAAATATCATCAAATAAGAAAACAAATAGACGTGTTCATGTTGTGATGTAAAAGTGAAAGACTGGAAAGGAGGGAGAAAATTGAGAGGAAAGGGTATAAGGGGGTAAAGGGTAAGCAAAGTCAGAGGAAAATCTCAATGAAAATCAACCACTAAAATTCGAAAAAAAAGCAGTCGTCATTAGCTGAAATTTAATTTTTAATATCTTTTCCAAGCATCCAAGCATTCAGTTAACTGATTTTCATTTGTTCTGGATTTTGAATCTGTAGAAGAAATTATAAAAAAGGTTGTCGAAAACGGTAACATCCAGAAGATCTCAAATCTGAAACGAGCTCTGAAATAACGAGAAATCCTCCATTAATAACCTTAGATGAATTTCTACAATGACGGAAAACTGTAACAATAGTACAGTAACCAAAGATCGGCGTATTCGGCAAAACCGGCTTCAAAACGTCGACTTTATGCGTACGACAAACATTTCCAATGCATACTAATGCTATGCTTTAGGAATGAGAGGCCAATTCGACTCAGCGGCGACGACCGACCGACCGACGCCGCTGCTCGTTCACCCTCGCCCCTCATCAATGGAGGGGGACGCTGCGGAAGCCGCGCAACCATGTGTACAAATGTGCCGCCGTCGCGTCGTCGCCGCCGCTTCAGGTCTGCCCCACTCTCGGACGCAAAAACGCGCCTAGCGCCGCGTGGATTCCGCGTGGAAATGACGCCAATGACGTCAGCACGCATCTCCAGGTGTCAAATTCCACTAAATCGCGCCTACTACTATAAACGCACGCGTAACGTGATCGCTATCTAAAACTCCAGACAAACATGGAACTCCATGACGTCCCTATGAGGAAGTTTTGACTTAGGTGACTACAAAACAATGAAAAACTAGTTCTACACACACCAGCAAATTATCTACTTAGACAAGGCGCGTCCTGCCACGATCTAAAAGCTATTTAGCGCAATCTGGCGCGTGGACACACACAAATAAAACATGAGCGCACAAACTGCCATTCGCTCCAATTTGTCGACGATCATGTTGGATTACGAGTGTATCATCGGATAATTGCGCTCGCCAAGGACAATACACACTGTTTTTTCGTCTGTGTCTGCGAGGAAAAAATGCCACGAAAACAGTGAAAACAGGGCGGTGGGGGAAAAACACAAAAAAAAAACGGAAAAAATGTTGACCGCTGCTTCTAAAATGGTTTATATGCAGGTGAGTCGCTAGTTAGAAGATTTTTTCCCAAGTGTGCAGCCGTGTTGCTCTAGTTTTGCAGCACTTTTCCTTGACTAAATTCTGTCCTCGGCAGCGGACCCAATCGAAAATGAAAAAAAAAAAAAAACAGAAAATTTCTATTCTTCACAGGATTCATAACATCCGAAAGCTTACTAAACGAAGAATAATCGGACAGTAAAAAAAACCCATTACTTTTTAGCTTTTTAGAAAATAGTAATGCTTATCAAAACTCAGCTCCATAGGTATAAAAAAAAGAAAAAAGTGGAACGTTAGTGGTTCACATAACGAACAAAGTCTCCAAAGCAGTCAATGTTAAGCCTAGGAAGTTTCTGGCCCCCTAAAGACTCTAAAGAACAAGCTTTTCAACAAATTCTGGGAGAGATTAGATGAGTGAGTTACTTGTAGACGAGGACAAACCACTGAAGTACGTACGTATACGGTGGTATGTTATAAAAAAATCTCACTTGATTTTTCGCTTCTCAAAATATATTATTAGTGTCGCGAAACACTTGGATGAACCCAAATTATGGAACGTTTGAGAGAAATCCGACAAGTTTCGGAGAAACCCAAAATATGGGACATGTGGAAACTATTTATACCTAGTACCGAATAGAAACCGACTGTCATGATTGATTTAATTTTTGATCCAGAATTCAATGCAAAAATATTAATGCTAGAAAAGGGAAAGCTTTTCTTCTACCAACTTATACTTCTGAGCCGTACTTGTTGTCATGAATAGATTCTTAATTGGCCTGACCCTAAGTTTCCGATCTCACATCATCTTTAAAGGCAATCATTTTAGAGGTGAAAATATTTTACGACCTAGAACACCAAACGCTGCCTAGAAGTAACGCTCTGGTGTTATGGAGAAAGAACATAGAGTCTACCATGCTATAGAATTCTTATTTCCGTTTTCCAGTGGTTCCACTCCTCACTGCTTCTCGAAAAACGAATTCTGACTCATTCAAGATCGAATGTTTGATTTTGAATGTTTAGCTACTTGTTCTACTTATTTATTCGATGCCATTATTCCACCTTATGATGCATTATTCGATTCTGAATTTATTAGAAACTCCACGTTAATAAAAAAGGATAGAAAGGAAGTGACTTTGCCTCGCCAAAGAGGGCACTCCAACTAGTCATAGAAGATTTCGTGGAATTTTTTCTTGCATTCCCTCCTCTTGCGCTTTCGTGTGAGTGACTTCATTTCGCCAAAAAGGACATTCCAGCTAGGTATGGAAATTTCGTCTCATCGTCATAAACGACGACTAAATTACCGTTTGAAACCTATGCAGTAAAGTAAGGATACCTGCTGAATCCTCTTCGTGCCAGCAGCCATCATCATTTCTGACGGAGAAGCGAGGCGTCCACGAGGGAAGATTGTGTCGACTGCACTTTCAATGTTATACTTAGCCCGCCGCGCGAAGCTGCGATATTCGTGAGAACACGAGAAACTCGAAAGCAAAAAACCATGCGCGACTTTTGGATCAGACGCGAGCGCATATAAACCCGCGTGAACAATGAACACTACGTGCATTTTACATGAGAAAATTCGATATCTGCGCGAAAGAACAACGATTCAATGGGAAACCGCGTGTGGGAATACGTAGGCGCCGTTCACTTTTTAATCAGCCGGATCGCAAACGCGTCCGCTTCTTCTTCATCGAAACTACAACGAACGTGCCATCGCCAGCGTCTCAGGGGAACCTGGGATCGGGTAAACAACGTGATCTCCTCGTTTAGAGTCCATATTAGGGTAAAATGGATATTCTTCCGGCAACTGGACAAACAACCCAGGAATGTAACCTGAAGGCTAGTCCGCACAAGTTTTCCACGCAGAAAATGGTATAAAATCGCAGGGAATGTTTGTGAAGTGCGATCTTCACGCCCTTTTTGGATCAGGTGCTCCATATTCTATTCTGGAGCAAACAAAGCAAAGTCACACAGAAGTAGGAACCCCCCTAAAATGGTTGTCCAAAATGGCATCTCACGTAGGCACATGCAAGGTTCGACCGCATGAAAACGAAAAGAAAAAAGATTTCCCCCTTGGAACTCATCAAATCAAAATAACCTCAGCTGCGAGCTGTTTGAGAGTAATTATAAGGATATAAGGACCAGAATGAGGACATGAACTGGATAAAACTCAGAGAAGACGAAAACATACGCAGATTTGGGAGTAGTCCAGCCTTTTAGGTCTTTTTTCCAGAAATTTCTCCCCAGTTTCAGAACTTTCAAAAATTTTCCCGGTGCTAAATAGCGATAATGAAACAGTGTCCAGCTTTTCAAAAATATGTGGTCATTCTCGTCTGCTCCCTCCCCTCTGCTCACCCTCCTTTTCCTGATCACAGTTATTCATCTATTCCTGAATTATCTCTCAATTTTTCAAGAGGGTAAACGCTAATAAGGGATGAGCTGTATATTGATTTCGTTTAAGCTTCAATATAAATCCACTGAAAATTATGAAATCTCCATTGATTCACGAGTTCTTTTTTGATTTTCTGTCAAGATGTTGGCTACTTGCCCCTTCCTAGATCAGAATTCCAGCGTTGGAGCACATTTCTTGCGATGAAAATTGAAACGCAACAGTGGAATATACTGCCATACTTTAAGTATAAAAATAGCCTTAGAGGTGCAACCCTACCATGAGCGCCTCCGGAGTGGTTATACTGTGTCCACCAATTCGTGGTAAACTGGTTTCCAAGGCAAAACGTGTACACGAAATCCAGGAAGCACTCCTAAGAAAAGGTTCACGTTGAAAATGCATTGCAAACAATTTTAAATCTTGTTCGTTAGATTTGTTCTGTTAGGTTTGCTCGGTATACTACATCCTTCGTGGAAAATTTTTTGGATACGTGAGCAGAAAATATATTCATGATAAAACTTAGGCTCCACCACTAGTGTAAAGGAACGGAAAAACTTCAGGTAAATTGGTATACAGCGCGCATCGATAGTGGAGACCCATCTACGGCCTCGACAAAGACGTCGCGCAACCGCGCCGCACGCGCCGGAATCGCTGTCGTCAGCCATCGGAGTGCTATTTCTAGGCATTTTCTTCCGAATTTCATGATCTTTTCACTTTTTTCATGTTTCATAGCGAGAAGTAGAGTGTACGCAGCAGTGTACGCAGCAAACGACATCGATTCCAGCGCGCGCTGCGCGGTTGCGCGGCGTGCTTGTCAAGGCCGTGAATGGATCACCGCCATCGACGCTCACTGTAGGTAGCAAAGCCTCAGAAACCACATGGTCAGCTAATCCGTGGGAACATAACACTTCCATGGTAACAGTCGATAATATGCGAAACTGCACAAAAAGGAATGACGTCATGCTCTCACTATGACGTCAGCGCGAGGAGATAATCAAGAGGTGACAAAGCAGATCGGCGAGCATCATCCTCATAATTGATACTCAGCCAGAAAAAAGTGGATCAGTGGCGAGATGACGCGAAGACGAGCATGTCAAGTGGCGCGACGCTCGACGTGCACCCTCAATACCATTGTAAACAGCCCGCAGCTCTGCTTTGGTCTTTTGCAGAACGACACACCCGACACCACGTCATCGAGCGTACGGTATTGTTTGGGAGTGCGTTTGTCACCTACGAGTAAACAAAAGTTAATAGCAAGCAGGTAAGTTACGAGGAGGTAACTTACCAGTTACCCTCTCGTAAGTTTCCATCCAGAAAAAAAAGACTATCGACAAAAATTGGCTGCGAGTTCCAAAAACGGCGGCGACGTTGGCACTCTACATGTGTAAACAGACTGCTGTCCAAATATGGCAGCACGTTTTTCGCACACCCACGCCATCTCCCACTGAACTTTCCCATTAGCAACATGGAATTGGCTACAATTTTCCTGGCAACCAATTTTCCGAAGTTTTTAACCTATGGGTGAGCAACTCTAACTGGTTTCGCAAGCGTTGTTCAGATGGACGTGCCACGTCATGGAAAATGCTGGCTTTTTCCTAGAAACGTGTGCAATTGGACCGGAAACGCCTGTCATAGGACAACAGAATGGATAGTTTGGGACGAGTGACATCACAGAACTCTGATGATATCTCATATGGAACAGGAGCCGCATGCACCATTGAGACTACCTAGGGTAAAAATGTCAACAGCACACATGTTCACCCATCGTTAACAGAGGTGTCGTCACGTTTACCCCTGGTAATCTCAAAGTTGTATCTAGGCCCAGGAATCACAAAAAAGATTATTCCGGAGGAAATATGTATCCATTACTAGAACGTGGCATGGCTATGAAAGAATATTCGTATTCGAATAAATAACCAGGAAAAAAAAACGAGAATCCGAATATTCTAAGTCGTCATCGGATATTATTCATTCGTTCGAATGATTATGAAGGATTCGAATATTCGACATTCAAATATGTACTTGGGACCAGATTCACTCGAACTTCAATTTCATAATGCTGTTTCATCCTAAGTGTAGTTGCTTATCCAGAAATATATATCCTATCCAGAAAACCAATGCAGGAGCGTTAGCTCAAATTCTAGTGCCATTATTAAGGAATAAATTGAATAATAATAATTTCAATAACAATTTAATGATTTTAATACCTTTAACAAGATTGATAATAAGAATGATTTCTGTTAATTACTCTGCTGCTCGGTAAAAATAGTTCTCTCACATGAAAAAACAAACCTTTCGCCTTAAACGAAGAACTGTCGAGACAAAAAACTACGCTATGAGGTTAAAATGATTGGAATGAAGCGAAGTGACGTAGTGTAATTACGCTCTACTTTGCAAGAGCAAGAATAATGACATTTTCATTGCTAGACTGCTTGTAGCAGATGAAATATCTCCAATTCCAGTGGCGGTATTCATTCTGGGAAATTTACGACTCTCCTAAAGGGGGGGGGGAGTTCTCTAGCCAAAAAGGGTTATATTTCTGTTTCTACGTTGTTACATTTCGACCAACTGAATTGCCTTAGGTTGGGATAAAAGTCGTCCAGAAGGTATAATGAAATATGTTTGCTCAAGAAATTCGAACTCTGGATCGAGAAACCTAGAACCTCCTCGGAAACGTTCATAAATTGCGCCACAAATATAATACCACCATAATTTCTGTCTCTTTATCAACGAAAAGCTACCAAAGATTAGCGTCAAAAAATTAAAAACCACGCATTTATACACTTACCCAGGAGACAATGGGAAGTAGTAGAGTGTCTTCAAGCATAGTCGAGGTGATTTTCCTTGTCCAGAAAATACAAAGGCAATGAAATATGGGCAATATATAAATGAGACAGGTCCAAAAATGGCGATGGCACGGGGAAGGTGAGTCACGCAGTGGGCGTGGTCAGAGAATGAAGCGGTGACGTCGAGAATTTCATGATTATCTCTACTTATTAGCTTATTCATCTGAGCGGAAAAACCATAGTGTGAGAGCATGGATGGAAAATCGAAGTGAATCAACTGCAAATGGATCACACAGTTGTTTCCACAAACAATAGGTTCTTCCTCGCAAGGGTTCAAACTACAAGTACGTTTTCAGGATCTGCCGCCGATAAAAAAAAAAGAAAAAATAAACTGAAATTTGAAGGAAATTATAAGTGAGGCTCTCAGGGAAATTCAATCCACTGGATAAAATGTCGAGGTTCATCGACAAATCGGTCATTACGATCGTTATCAAATTCATAGCTTGAAGGTGACTTTGCTACACTCTTACAGTTCAACTGAGGATTTGTGGTCGAAATTAACAAGATCGATTTATTCGCAGTATTGTAATCATGTCTAGAAGTAGTTCTTTTGCTTTGAAACTAACATTTCAAAAACCATAGGGTTGACTCATTGCTGAAAGTGCTGAGCTCTTAGAAGGACGTACCAACGAATGACAAAACAGGCAGAATGTAGCAAAGCCACGCCCATCAGCATACTGTGAGGAAATTCGCGACGGAAATGCAAGAACAAGGTCTTTGAGAGAAGGAATTTGCAAGAAAGGCAGTTGTTTTCTCATTTCTCATTTATGTACCTACAGTTGAAGTGTGACAGTTTAAGAAACTGCTCCTTATCACCGGTGCCGCCTTTGATAGTAAGAGGTTCTCCATATAGCAAAGTGCTTCAATAAATCACAACCCGACCTTGAGAAAAAGGTGGAAATGGAACAGATTACTGCAGACTTTTCGCAGAGCCATTTATCTAGAAGGTTAAGTGCATGAGAATAGCGGATGGGAGGAAGGTGGAATAAAGGGGAGAGAGAAAGGGAGACTTGGCAAGAGAGAAAAATGCTCAGTGTCCGTATCAGCAGGATCCCGAGCAAACCTAACCGAACAAATCTAACGAGCAAGATTTCAGATTGTTTACAATGCTCTTTCACCGTACATAGACCCTTTCTCAGTACTGTTTCCTGGATTCCATTTAATACATGTTTTGCTTCAGGAACCAGTTTTTTGAAAGAAGAAACTAAGGATTAGTTAATGCATGGAAATTTAAAAAATACAAGGAGAAAAAGGGAAGAAATACACATAGGTCAGGATGCATAACTGAAATTATCCAGGGTATTTAAATGTGTTGATGCTGTGATAACGATGTGTAAATCAAATATAGCGGGAAAAGTCCCCGACTGCTGCTTCCTGCTTCTCCGGAAAATTTGAAATTCGGGGGG